>JABFQC010003372.1:0-14238 GCA_022817085.1 Psilanteris sp. ZL-2020
TTATGTCTCTAGAGTGAGTCGTATTCATAGCAAGTTAAAAATTACGTTTTTTTTGAAAAATTTCGTGAAATGTAATGGCAACTGAATTACGTTATATATTACGTATTTTTACCGAACTGGGTTTACAATGTACACATGAATTCAATACGATTGTATTAAAAAGAGAACAAATATTATAGAAACTCAAATTAAAATCAACCCTAAAAATAAAAAAACCTAAAATAAGCATATTTTATATTCGTATATATACATATACATGTTTGAACGAACGAATGTGATGTATGATTATGATGTAAAAGTTTATGTAAATTTTTATTAAAGGGAAACAAATATGTTGTTTCAATATAATATACAAGAAAACCAAATTTCCAGCTTCTTACACGAAGAAAAATAAATAGGAGAAATTATACTATACAAATAGTAACGGTGGGATATACTTGAGCATACTAGAAGAATTACTATAAAACTATGAAAATAACTATTTTGATAGGTTGATCAATTTAATATATTATATAGTCATATTTCCAGATTATTTTTCTCCGTACATACGAATGTGTAACATACGTATCTTAAACTTATTTATCACATAATATTTAATACCTGGTTACATGCGAAACACAACCTCATCCTGTCTTTACAAAAATAACTCGCCAATAAATCGTTGGCGTATTTCGCGCAAATTGTAACTATTTATTGTGATTTTAAGTGGAGTAAAAAAGAATGGGAACATGGACACGTTCCTTTTTTTTCAAATAACTTATTTTATGAACCATAAAAGCCGAGGCATTAACATGTAAAAAGAAAACGCATCTCGGATTGTTCAGAAATTGAAATTACTTGAAAAGATTTGTACACTATTTCACCGTAATGATTTCAGAAATAGTCAACTCTCGTCGTCGTTAATATCCAGATCCATATTTTTTGAGCCGGCAAATGGTTTTACCTTTGCCGTCCACGGTTTGACTGTCACATTCTGCGTCAAATATATATCCGATTGAAACAAAACACAATGGTATAGGTAATTTTACGTTACAAACAGTGGCTTAATCCGCGATCCAATTTAGGTCCACCGATTTGCCTTTATTTATATGTCAGGCTTTAATCAGACGATATGACCCGATCTCTCGCGAAAGCACAGGAACAATAAAGCAAAAGAAGATTAGAGTTTGAATCGAACGTTTCGCGCGAATCCCGTTGAATTTCTCAATGGCGTTTAAAAGTCGGCATAATGACTTGACCGAGAAAACCTTATCTCCGCAGTCATAACCGCGAGTTCGACGAACCCGTAAATGTAAAATAGGTTGAACAATTACTATCGCGATTGTATGTGCGAGCGGTCGAGGATCGCGCGAAATTCATGCCCCCACATCGGACACGCCATTCGGCGCACTTTCCTCGTTTGACCAGTTTCTAACATTCTGTCTCATTTTCGATAGTAAAAGTTGTCAAAGTTTATTGAACCAATTTAATTTCCAGAGCAGACATCACAACAAACCGCTTCCCTTTCACGCCGCTCGTAAATGCACATAACTTTCCACTTTTGTGAATGAACTTCGATTTGCGCGAGGTCGCAATGCAAAATCGTGCAATTTGAATTTAATTACGTTTCCAAGTTTTGCTACGGGTCGAGATATAATTGTCACGCATGCGCGCGCGCGTATAACCGCGCAGGGACGCGATGGGGATTGCGATTACACGATCGCGACCATCGATTACATTATTTTAAACCAAAAATTAGTAACGCAAATATTACACAATAAAAGGCGTACGATGCGTTTATGTCATAAGTGATTTATCGATTTATTCTGTTATGAAATTTAATCTCAATATATATTTCAATTCAACAAATTGAACTATATGCTTTTGTATAAACTTGCCTTGTTATTATACCATAATTAGAATTAGATTTGAAGCATTTTATATACAAATTAATTTTTTTTATTTATTAAGGTACACATAATTATACCACGTTATACGTAATCTCGACACAAATTGCATTTGCAGCCTTTTCGAAAATACACGCTTTTTTATCTTATCTGCTATTCGAGAAATCCTTTTATATACCACACAGTGTCGATTTCTCAAATTCCACTTGCAATTAAACTCTTTCCTCCGATTTCAACGTGATGTTACATTCTTCTTAAGGTTCACTAGGTCAATGAAAAAAATTTCGCCGATTTCCCTCGAAAAAGCGGAAGTTGCGGGTAGAACAAATCAGATCGTGTTCACAAGGCCGTTCAATGACCGAGTAAACTCACAAAAACTTAACTGATTTCGAATCAGAATTTGAATAAAATGAATGTCGCTCTTTGTGACGACACGATCCCAAGGTGATCGACCAACGAAATTATTCAATTTCCTTGACTTTTTATCTCATAAATCCGGGGGTTTACGACCCGATTCGCGACGATCAAATTTTCTATTTTATCTCGCGACATTTTTCTTTTGCTTTTTTCATCACGCGGATAACTTTTTTTTATAGTCTGCGGAGTTTTTTTTTCTACTTATGCAGACATAAGCGTCGCATGATATCAGTTCGTGACCATATAACTGCATGGTTCAAAAATCATGGACAACGCGTTTAGACGTAATCCGAGTCGAATAGGAAGCGACGAGGTCGTCCGTTGCGGCTTTCCTCACTTCGCAACTCCTAGCCCAAATGTCACAAGTCGAACATGTGCATCTTTCACAATTAATAGCATTCTGTGCAACTTAAATTGAACTTTTAAATTCCGCTTATAAAAAGAACTTAACATAAATTATTAATTAAAAAACGACACCAAATTATGCAAAGATATGTTTCGATGCGCGTAAAGTTGCGTTTGTGAACAATTTATGTTCCATATGTCTGTATTATGTTTCAATTATGTATTATGATCGGATTCAAAACATATAAGTGGATGCACGTGAAATAAGAATGTACCATATACATTACTATTCATAGAACACATATCGAGTAACTTAGAAGACATTTATAAAAAATTAATAATCTTAGCGAAGATTTAAACCTTAGACTTCAAGGTAAAATTCTCGACACTTTTTTTTTATAGTTTTTAAAAAATATTGATAATACTATATCCTTACATCAGTTTAATATATATTGGAAGAATATTGTTCACTTGTATATGATTTATACATAACATGAGTGTGGTTTTGTTAATTTAATATCTGCGATTATAATATTGTATATATAATTACAATTTTGTCATACACATACGTAAATTTTAACACATATATAACTCTATCTGTGTCTTATTTCGATTTTTTAAACGAATCAACCTTACGCACATTAGGATCGCTTGTTTGACGTAACCGTTCAACTAGAAAAAGATGGTGTATTAATTTGTCAGGTGTGATTAATGTTACAGTCATGATCTTTCTATTGCGTACGTGACTAGAATATACAATTATATGGAATACAATTATTCTAATATTGAACATGAATCCATTGTTTGAATAGATAATCGCAACGAACCAAATAGGTATTATATAGGGAACTTGAAATCTTGAAGTGTTCAATGAACTTTGCGAATGTCAGCTGATTTATTATGTTGAAACTATAATTTGATTGACGTCAAATCTTTAAGTATTTTTCCTCTTTAAAGTTGATCAAGTAAAGAAAAAAAACAGAAAAAAAGGAAAGAAGACAGAAACATGAATAAAAAATTACTTATTAATTATGCATATTGGAAAATTTTTAATAAACGTAGACAATGGAAATTCATTTATATTTTTCAAAGATTATCTACGCGTAAATGTTTTTTAATTAATTAACCAAGTGCTAGATATTAATAAATCGGGCATGCCCTTTCAGTAGTTTGGTACGGTATAGGGTAAAATCTCATATGCCATGTTAAGATTAACTTTTATTTATTTATTTATTTATTATTATTATTTCATTATCTCATTGGTAATTTTCCCTAAATTATGAAGTGGTTTGTGAGATCAGACCTTTAAATGGTTTTCATACCTCGCATACATAAATTGTGAATAGGAGAATAATTGGTAAATCTAACTAGGACCAAATTAGGATATGTGATGATTTTCTTAAGTTGTAATGAAATAGTTATGGTCAAGGAAACAGGTCGGAATATGAGCAGGTTATATTCGTTTATACCACATTTGCTTTTGGTAACCCGGCAGATGGAAATCTGGTCAGGACCTGATCGATTTGTATTGAGGTAAACCACATGTGGTTATGGCTAAGCAAAGCATCCAGTTATAATAACAATATTATGAAAATAAGTTTTTTAATTAATCGAGTATATACAGAAAGCGGCAGTGACGATATATAAGGAAGATGAGTAAAGCAGCAGTGGTGCTTGTTGTTACTTGGATAGGTGAACGCTGTCTAAAAACGAGTTTACAATGTAATCTGGTTTCCCGTATGGACCATACAACATTTTCATCCGTTATGCCCTTCCATTTGATTAAATTTCCCGATAAAATCTGTTAAATCGGGATCACATATTTCTGCAATTTTTACATTTTTTTATGTATCGTCATATTGAATTTATAATATTTATTTTTTATAATTTCGATATATACAGTTGTAACAAATTTTATATATAACGTTCATTGATTGTTTTTGTTATTTGTTAAATTCAGATAAGATAATATATTCAGAATCTAAATATAATCATTTTTGGATACACGCATATCATATTTGTGATAATTGTGCATGTGAACGCACCATTATAAATTAACGTTTTAAATTCATTAAATCAATTAAACAGCATTATGCGTAATTATATGCTGATCTAAATCAATTAATTGAACTCTGAAATGTCTTCGACACTTCATATATGTATCCATACCACTTAAATGTAAAGAGTCACGATGAAAAACCACGAGAACGGAACCAACTCCAGATGCAAAGAAAATTGCATCACCGTTCATGCAACTGTGATATCTCGTTGTTACCATTAAGTTTGGAATTGTTTTTTACGTCTACGTTGCGTACGGTCAACGTATTTTTGAAATTGTAAAAGCCATGCAAGAGATACGACTCGTAAAATCAAATCCGACATTAAAAGCCTGTCAAATAAAAATTCTTTCATTTATACGAAAATACTTGGATGGAAAACATTCTCATAACACTTTGTTACGTACTTTGCTGTATGCAATTCTTACCTTCGTATTATTGAAAATCTTCATTTAGTAATTCGATTATTATTAAGTTATGACAAAAAAAAATGAATACATTGTGTAAACAGTATATATATTTACATATTGTAAAAGCACAATAGAAAATGAAAATATACATAATATATGAGCAAAAACTTTTATGATTTTTCTCCACAAGCCAACTTAGAACGTAGAAAATGTATGAGCAAGATAAAAACTGCGTCACTGACGTTAATATTTATTATACAAAAGAAACTAAAAGATTCGTTTATAAATTTTTACATCAGACTTAATGTATAATAAGAAAAGTAAGCGTGCTTCGTAAATATACATTGTACGATTTGAAAAATGATTAGAAGAAAAGTTATTTTTCTAATTTATTTTCGTAGTGAAAAACTGTACAAATAATGTTATTAAGTTAAGTATTTTAAAATATAGGTATTCCTCAATACCAATCATCCTGATAAATAAATTTCAATGAATAGATATTTTAAATTTGTTTAATTTAATAATTCGATCAATACACCTGTGATATAAGTAATTAATTGAAAACTAATTATAATATACTTATTACAAACCTGCTAATAACTTAATTTGGATCAAAATTAAATTTGAGATATATTGCGACAGGAATGCGTAGGACACTACGCAGCAACAAAAAAGATATATAGTTCATAGAAATATGTAGATGCATTTAATTTTTTTATTACATCAAAAAAAATTGATAAAAATAGCGAATTGGATTGAGCAGGTATAACTAGGTTAATCGAATGAAATACAATGACTTTGGCCCGAATTTATTTTTTGGACCCATGAGTTATAAATTATGTATAAAGTATTCCGCAATCGTTTGGTTTATAATTAATAATTGCACACTTTATTATACATTATAATTAAGTAACGTAATAAAACAAATATATTTTTTTGTAAACTTAATTGTAATCGTAAAGTCTTTTAAAAAGTAACAAATTTAAATACAAATCTGTAAACCATAATTGTAATACAAATGCAATCAATATTATTATGAATTAATTATTCCGAACCAGCTAGGTATGACATAAAAAAAATAGATAACATGAAGTAGTGTGAAATTTAAAATTCAATTCGACCTTTGGTTTAAGTTTTGCGTTATGATTTTTAATGTCACAAAATTTGATCAGTATACAATTATTATATAGAATTCCGGAAAGTCAATTGATTATCACAAGGTTATGTTAGTGCAGTCGTACCGAACCTTTCTCCAAGGATCTGTCAGGCAAATGGTAGTGGCAAAGCGCATCGTATAGTAAATAGTAAGCTGTCTATTTATTGCCACATGTTATGCACAGTTCATTGATCGCACGAAACGCAGTGATTTATTCGTTTGCTTTCACCATCGTCGATTAAACCGCGTGTTAACAATGAGGCGGAGCATTTGCAAATGTAAAGCTGAGTGAAACGAGTGGGGTTTGTCTACTATCCTAGTTTTCGTTAAATTTTTAACCCAAACAAAATTTTCTTGAACTTTGGTGATTCCCTTTTCGTTCGCAATTATGTAATTCCGTTATGTTAATGCCGTATATAAACTTATAGAAGAATTAATTTGTTCATTTATTCTTAATTTGTTGGTCAATTAAACATATGATGAATAATTGAATGATAACGATTTTTACAGAACATATATTCAGAATTAATTTAAAGATAATATATACTAATACGTTTTTATTTAAATTGTAATAATTCGATATCTAATATCTATTTTAATTATATATTGAATATTTAATTGTTAATTATTAATTGGTTTGGTATCAAATGATAAATATTATTATTGCTGTTATTGTTCTTTGATAATAGAATTCTTAATTCGAATTGTCAATTTAATTTGGTTCATTAATAAAAATTTGTTTATGTATAAACAGTTTATTTAAACATAAAATAAACATTTTATTAAAACACTAAATTTGACTTTAAAATCATTGAAAAGATTAGTATGTTTAATGTTTGATTACGATGTATATAATTCATTAAGATATAAAAATGAAATAAGTATAAAAAATAGAAATAAAATAAGTATAAAAATAAAATTTATGTGCTTTTATTTCGTTTTACACGAATGTCAGAATACGCACAATACGCAATTATTAGAATATATTGGAGTATAACCTCATAAGTCTGTTAATTGATATATTTTTATTGATAAACAAAGACACTTTATGTTACTAAAAAAATACTGATACGCGAACAGGTATTGCTTTTTTAAAGACACTGATTAATCAGTAATAATTAAAAAATACATTTCACGAGTGCAATTTTTCACTGATGTTTCAATGAAATCAGCTGATGAAAATGCTATTGACTGTTTGAAACTGAAATCGTGAATTTTTCACTAATTTGAACTTAGACAGAACATTTCGAATGTATGTGTGTAATAATCAATTTTAAAAGTATTCCAATTAAGCAATCTAATACGCAAACTTTGTCAAAATCAGATAATAATTGAATTTGAAAAATATAATGACGAATTCAAAAAACAAACAAAAAGCACATTTCTAATGTTATCAGAAAGATATATACATTTCGTGTACAAAATTATAACGATGATACGAAATTTGTTTCGATGTATTCTATGAGCAAATTTAGCAAACTAAAACACGGCGTTACGTAGTGCAGAATATTTGATGTTTACTTTTGAGGCACGTATAAACAATTTATTTGCACTTTGTTTGCATCCACACGTGAGTATAAATGCAAACTGAATGGACCAACCGGAGTCGGGACATTCGATCGGTTGTATGATCGTGATTGCGACTTATCGACGCCGTTTATTGATATCGTCGACTATAAGTCCGTTGCCCCCGTATCGCCACACGCCTTTCCCTCGCGCGGCCTTTCGGCTCACATTTCCACTCGCGTACAGTGTACGCACTCACCCTCGCAGGTGATTACGCATTTTTTACCCTTATTTACATCATTCAGCAAATCGTTATACTCATTTTTATTTCGCGCGAATTACATTTCCTAATTACCAAGTTTTACAATTCATTATCATCTTGTTACAATTCTTATTATGTTTATATTCTAATGCGTGTCGGAGTGGAGAAATGAATGAGTTTTTCATTATGTGCGCTTGTCCGCGCACTGTGTCAAATGAACTTACATTTTTTAATTTCAATCATAAATATACATTTTTTGCCTCGGAGATTTTTTTATCGCAACGCGAAGGAAGAATTCTTAACATATAATTCTTCTATTGTAAATGTATACATTATATTATTAAGCATATATATGTATTTGCGTACACAAATTGTAGCTAATAATTTTATTGTATTTTTTATTATTTTACTCTAAGATTTTAAATAAATAAAATATTAAAGAATATTAAGTATTATAAAAATTACTATATTATGTATTCAAAATCTTCATAATTTTAATAAATTATTATACGAGTTATCATTTTATTACATTATATAGTAATTTTTATTGTATACGCAGAGATTCGTTTTGTTGATTCAACCAAAATTTGGGGAATCAACAAAATGTTCTCTAAGTGTATTTCTAAGTATATCCGAGTGTTACTATGTAGTAAATTTTTCTAGATTACTTTTTTTCGTGTACACACTGAAATGTATCGTGTTCGTGAAAATGTTCGTGAAATGTATATTTTAATAAGCCCAATTATATATATAATAATATTTATTACTCTGAATTTAATACTTAATTGTACTTAATTCAATATTTATTAACAAAAATAGTAAATATTTAATAGCTATTATTTCTTCAATTTATATATCAAATTCGAAGCAATAAATATTATCATATATTTAATTAGTCGTATTAAAAAATATATTTCATAACAGTTATCAAATTTGTGTTAACACAAGTTTCACACGAATAAAAAAGATACAAATTTTGAATTTATACTTATCGTCACATTATAACTATTCCTTTATTTCTACAATGTCTGTGCCATTTTTTGTTTAACAAATTACAAAAATTTGATGTCAAGTTGCTTCGCTTATACATATCATATTCCTTTGTTTATACTTTTTTACTCGCCATATACACATACACACGCAACCTCATACATCAATAACGTATGCGCTAAACATGTCACTCGTATTGCAATTAGTCGCATTTCTGATTATTAAAAGAAAAATCGGCCCGGAATATATATGTGTAATTGATATAATACGACATGGTTTATTGTTTTCGATACAAACCACTTCATCGTCGTACGCGTCACGTGCAACGCGCATATACAATGCGCACTCTAAAACACCGATTTGCCACCCGATCGAGACAAACAATTGTTTACACGCGTTCGGACAAACGGTAATCGCGTTACGTACTTCGGAATCAAAAGATTGGCATCGGAGTATGCGCGGTTTGTGTCACGTTTATGTCGCGATTACATTTCACAACCGCGAGATAAAGAATATAAGACGCTGATAAAAAATGGACTTTTTTAACGCGAACGTGATTTGCAAAAGCACGTGCAGTCGCGCGTGTTCGCGCAAACAACGAGCCTGATCTCGTGGCGCGCGGAGGCGGTCGAAAAAGGGCCTCGGCTTTTAACAGCGACGCAAATAAGCCGTTTGTGGCCCAAGTGGCGAGCGCGTTCGCCGCGAACCTGTCGCACCTGTATAATAAATACGTACGAGAGTCAATCGCAGGAATGCCGATCGTTCAAATGCGGACGTACTGCGTAGTACCGCGCCGCCGTGGATCGGGGACGCGAGCGGGGCACGGCGGGGGCTACGCCGCGATCGTGACATAACAGATCCAGCCTTCTCTCGCGTCGGTACATACGACTGCACACCGCGCGACTCACGATACCCATTCAAATTAAGAAGCGTTTCTCACCACGCGCGCTGCCCTTATCGCGCCATTGTGCAGATTAAGCGCGATCCGCTCTCGGTGATAGCGGAGGCTTCGCTATCGCTCCGATAGCCGCGCGAGTCGTATAACGACATATACGTCGATGTCGCATTTCGACGCATTTCGCTCGCACTTTTTCAGCGCTCCGACATTCTCAGGAGTTTCGATAATGGAATATTATATATAGACATATATATATGTATATGCGTTATGCATGTTACGGCAATTTAAGGAACCATCCGCGTACGCGCCGATTGTATTTGAGTAGCAAACTAACTTGCGCAATCCATGCGCTTATGATATGTGGATTATGTCGATTATATGTTCAGATGTACTTACGTTTTCGTTTCTATATTTTATGGCTTATTATTTAAGATGGATCATTTGTAATGTATTAATTGTTTCGGCGCCACGAGTTTAGGGTAAAAACTGTTTTCACCGTGAGTACTTCGCGGGTTGATTAATTAGGAGAATTAGTATTGCGTATTCAAGCGTGTTTTTGAATTGAGTCTTATGAGATTTAAATGTCTTGAAAATACATGTTTGTATACACGGAATGAAACATTGTATTAAAAATTACTAACAAAATATTAATGTGTGATATTTGTGTTTTATTTTTGAATTATACTTAAAAATTGGTAAGTATTGCACATATTTTTGTCAAAATTACTAACATTTTAGTAAAAATTGCCCAAGTTTTATGTATTATTTTAAAATACAACACGTCTGTCACACAATTGATATTTTATGAGAAATTTTTAATACTTTTTTTCTTTTCTGTAAGTATTAATATTTTTATGAATAAAAATGTATGGTTAAAATATATATTCAGAAAAATTAAATGTAGAATATTGCTGTTTATAACACTAATTTGGAGACATTAAAATATAAATCTAAAAATTACTATTTTTCCTTGTCCAAATACAAGTTTTCATATCAAAGTTTCCTCCTATTTTGTGGTATAATGCTATTATAAACAATAATTTTTAGAATTTTGTTTTAATGTCGCCAAATTAGTATTATAAACAGCAATTTTCTAAGTTTACTTTTTCTGACTATATATTCATCTATATATATAATATAATCTATAATAATAATATAATATAATATATCAAGATTGAAACTTCAAGCTGTTATATTTTTTTTTCTATGTTCACGTGTCCCATTTTTGATGTACGATATATATAAAAAAATTGTTGAACATACGCTTTGTGCGTGTAACATACATTTTATGTACCAAATGTAAATAAAACAAATGATTATATGTTTGTTTAATTAAATTAGAATATTTCAAAAAAAAAGTAAAACTATTCCATAGATAATTAATGTAAACATGTGTAAACAAGCATAGTTTTATTAATTATGAATAACACGTATAAATTTTACGCAAGCATACATATACTTAAAATTGTAATATTTTATATATGACAATAATATATTACGATAACTATACAATTTAAAAGCAAAATCGAATGTATAAAAAATGTCGAATAATTATAAATAATATATAAAAACATATACTTATTCACGCATTTCCGACGTTATTGATTTCTTATATATTAATCGTTTATAAATGATATTATAAAAAAAAGGTATTATATTTTCTACACAACGCAATTAACATAAAGCAAGTACATACATCATCAGATGTTACATCGCAAATTTAATATATGCTGTACATATTACTCAAACGAAATATACAATTCACAACTGATATTATAAATGTGTATATATATGTGTATATATATCAATGCTCGCACATAAAACGAGTTTATGTTTTCCAACGGAATAAGGCATGAAAACAAGTGTAATGAATGAATTAATTAGAGAAAAAATGACAGTATCGAAATAAATGTATTTTAAAAATGTCTAAACAAATTGAAATAAAATCACCAATAATTAATAATAATTCTTCAAAACCGATACATACCTTTACGAAATGTTAATAAAAAGTACAATTTGCGCGAGTACATTGGTAAAATAATTTCAATTAAAAAACTTGAAATCTTCGGATACAACATTAAAGACGTTTCTTTATTGGTTTATTTGATCTAAATATCTACCATTTAATTAGTTTATTCCATAAATGATGTCGTTAAAGTGCCAATAACAAATTGGAATGCAATACTAAAAAAGTACATCAAGATGACTTTCGAGAACCGATTCATTTATCGAGCCGAAATGTAAATGACCTCGGATACAATTCAATGGAATGTAATCTCAGTCCACGTTGATTCAACTTATTTTGGCGGCCAAGAATATTGGGAAAATATTTTTATTTGCCAACATTGAATGTACGCGGACAATTATCCCGAGTCGATTTTATCCTTTTCACTGATTGTTTTGGCAACGCAAATAAACGTCCAACTGTCCTGGAAAATATTGCAAATTAACTGCATTAAAATTGCAATTAAAAGGTTTGAATTCTTCGGCGGATTTGTTGCTCTGGCATTCAGTTACACTTTTCCACTCTCAAATAAATTAAATATACTCAATAATCGGTGTTTCTCTTCCGATTAAGACACTCGTATCATTAACTTATTTCTAAATGCCAATTGCCGGTTAAACCACTGGAAGTGCAATTTTTTACGCGACAAAATAAAAATGATCCCGCTGATGTGCAACGACTCAAATTGGTTCACTTGTTATTACGGAACGGCTTACGAAGATAAAAAGAAGCATATTGAATTTGGTGCAATTAATTGGACAATGGTGTGATACCTGTTACGATTCATTGCTCTATAAAATTGACACGCAACATTGATTCGAGTACGCACGGTCGTTGACTTCTCATCAAGTAGTAGCCTGCATTTATTATGATTAATAACGGAGGTACTTTATTCTAGCTTAATCAACAATAAAAGAAAACACAGCATATTAGTGCGCGGTTTATGACATTTTAATACCTTTTTAATTTATCCGCCCGACGAGGAATCGTACATTCGTTATGTTTGCCGAATTATTGTTAACGACAGATTAATGGCAAACGTGCGATGGTATAAAAATAAGTGCAAGTGCAATTTCGGGCGTCCGAAATAGAACGCTGATTTACGGATTGGCTCCACTTATACCGATCGTCCGGCAATCGGTTACAAAAACGATTAATGCAACTGCTACACGCGCTCTTTTTGTATCGCATTCACCTTTTATCGCACTTTATCGGACTCCGTATTGTTTTCATAATTTTGATCGATTTGATTCGCGTTTATCGGCATTATGCCATTGTGAATGAGTTTTGTCAATCCGCTGAAGTGTCCACGAAAGACTTTAAATCTGTCTTTCGGGCTGTTAAACCTTCCTCTAAATAATATCCACGGCCGTTTATCGGCGCTCATTATCTTTGCGAGCAATGATTGTAGGTGGGTTCGGCGGCCTCGTTTCTCGTCGTTTCAACAGCCGCGATATTCCCTTCCTGGTGTCGGGGCTAATTGATGATTTTTCGGTCAGTCGGCTACTTGTACCGCGTCTACGAAGGACGAAATGCCGCCGCGTGCCGTGCACCGGCTCTGTTACACCATTTTGCCGGTCGTTCACCTTTTGCATATTCGCCGCCACGGTGCGACTCGCCGAGCCGCGGCAACGTTTAATGCAACGACCGATCAATTACACGATCTCGCGTGGCTGATCGCTTTTGGATCCGACAAATTATTTTGCGGGCCGAATTTCGCCAAAACATTCGCCACGAAATTGTATCAATTGGGCGAAAGCGACTCGGTACGAGCAAAGTCGGACTCGGTAATGCTTTCCTGCGGCGCCGAAATTGCGAGTTGCTGTTTACTTGAAAAGTTCGATGATCGATTTATATGTATTTTGAATAACAAGACATATATAATAACAAAATCGAACATTCCGTTATTAATTAATATTCGTGCTAAAATGTCTGAAATACATTAAATTTTTGATCACGATGCTTAATATCTGTACTATAAATAATATGTAAATTGTTTATAAAAGTATACTGAACTTTATTAAAATGGCAATGTTAATGTATATAGTATATTAATATTAAGTTGTATTAAAGTAATTAATTGAGAGAATGATGATTTAGTTGCTTAACAGTAGGTATTGACCGCTTCGTACAGCAGAACTTCCAAATAAGTATACATTTTATAATCTGTTGTGAATTGAAAAGAATAAGAACACGTTTAAGGTTGTATGCTTAAATTGCTATTTAACCGACGACATTTTTATTATTTTAGATGCAATGAATCCAATTTGTTACTTGTGTCAGACTTTTTTTAGTGTACTTTCGTG
>JABFQC010003373.1:0-14233 GCA_022817085.1 Psilanteris sp. ZL-2020
GTCAAGTCCTGGTATAGCATACAAACTGCGACTACTTTCATGATTACCCAAAAATGTAACAGCTTCTGTTTGTGTTCGCTGTTTAATATAAAAGATATAAAATTTAAGAATGATATATGACAAATAAAATAAATAATATGCCTTAAAATCTTACAATATGTGGACAATCTCTTTGATCAATTAATACTTGATAAAATGTATGTGTTCGGCCTTTAACTTCTTTTCCAACTCCATTAAAATTACCTTCAACCGTTCTGAGAAAAAAAACAAATATATATATTTATTTAATTATATTAAATTTATTTAATAATACAATTATAATACTCATTGTTTAATTCATGTATACAAACATAAACACTAGATTACATTTTATATATTTTAAATTTTCTATTACATTTATATGACATACATTGTAGTATACTTATATACTTAGCATAATCATATAATATTTTCACTTTTGAATATGTGAAAGTATGCTAAGGTCAACTACTTAATTTGGAATTCCAAGGTTAAATTATTTTGAAAAAGTCAAATTATATTTCAAATTAACTACTTCAAATACTTAAAACTTATATAAGTTAAAAATTAAACATATATTATTAATATTAAATAATACAGACATAAATTTAATTATAGAAGTTTTATTTTTTATTTTATATATACCTTTCTTGTCTACTAGGTATATCTCTGTCATAAACCCGTACTAGCCATGGAAATAATATAACACCACGATATCCAAATACTCTGTGTAATACTAATTGTCCTGTTTCATAATTTCCTTGCAATTTAGGAGTTACTAATTTTCCAACTTCTGCTAACCTGTAAACATTAAATTATAGATATTATTAATTTATATTTATAGTTATTTTACATAATGTATATAATAAACACATTTTTTGTCAATAGTGTGTGCACTAATTTAACAAGGGAATTAAATATTTCTAGAATACATATTTCTTTACACTTAATATTAAATAATCTTTGATAATTAATTTGGGTAAAATAATGTATATATAATTCAAAACCAATCAATGTATTTCCTATATTCTTATGAATTAATATACTTATGAAATGTAATTTTTTTATATGAAAAATAATTTAAATGAGCATGACTTACTTTACATATTTTGCAGTCTGATTTTTGTTACAAATTAGTTTAGAGACATTCAGTAAAGTTTTCCTTGGATTGTTATTAAATAAACAACGTACAAGATCCATCTTTACCTATATAAAACGAAAACCAAAATACATGACTGAGATTGTAAACAAGTTAATTAATTGATAATAATTGTTATTAAATGCTTTAAATAATTGTAATAAAAACACCATTGCAAGAAAAAATAAAAACTCGATTACTTCAACTCGACAGCTTTTGTTAGTGTGAACTGACAATAAAGTCAAAACTCTGATTCTAGTACTACAAGTTATAATCTCCCCGTCGCATAATTTTTTACTTTTCCTTTTTTTAAAATTTTTTATTTGTGTTTTTCGCAAACGTTGTCAATGTCACTTACTACGTTTCATTTATCGTGTTCCAAAACACTAACCGCAGTTCCCTATATATTCATACATAGATAATTATTATTATATTTATTGCAAAGTATAATAAAGAGAGATTTTGAATTAAACATTACAATTAAACAATCTTATTTAAACAAAATAAACATATATGTATATATTTTACATTATAAGCATTTTTAATAAAATTATTAATTTTTCTTTTAACTTAAAAATATCTGAAATGCGAAATGAGAATTTTCGTACTTATATATATATATATTCATCAAATATAAAATATAATTTAATGCTTTGCTTAATTGTATAATATATTATATCATTAAAAACATTGTAATATAAATATAATATGCATAGAGAAAGTATTGAGTCATTGATATTATACGTTACAAAAACGCGAAATAAAAATATATATCAATAAATATTTAACAGACGAAATTATATATATTCATTTAAAATATATACATATAAAATTTAAATTAAAAAAACATTGAATTAATATAAATGACAAATATCTATCTTCTAGTCTAAATGTAACTGGAAATATTGCATATATATAGAGGTTTATATATTAATTCCGTATATTTAATATTATATGAAATTATAACACTTTTAAATATTTTTAAACCCTCACCGTTATCTAGAAATTTAAACTTGTTACAGAAGTATAATAAGTTTGCACGGGCGTTGCAATATAGCGGCTGCATCTAATAAATATATATATATTATTCACATACATATCCTACGTATGTACGTTGCACGAATGTTGCAGCAATGTTGTCATGCACATAACATATCTATATATTCGATTACTTATTATCCTTATTATATTATGTGTAACGATTGTTAAATGAAGATTAATTTAAAAATCAAAAAATAGTATACGTGTCATTAAAAACATTATTATATAAATTATTTTGATTAAGCATTTTGCATTATATAATTGTGATATTGTTTTTATGATTTTTCAAAATTTCAAATTAAGTGTACTTTTATATATGTGGATAAATATATAGTATGTATATAATGTTAATGCATGTATATAGTAACCTACGAAACATTTAATTTTTTGTGTTAATTAAGCATTATATATTACTATAATATACTATTATTAGTATCATTAAAATATTTCAAGTTATCTATATGTAATTATTTCTTTAATTATTTATATTCTTAGAAATATACAAATAAATACATTCTTTATGTTAATATAATATATATTGTATTATATGAAAAATGGCAAATAGTTTCATTATATTCTGAGCTGTACCGCCGGTACAGTTTTGTATATTTATCTTTCTAATTAAAATTAATATTAATGGTGCAAATGAATTTATTTTAAATAATTTATTCTCCGTATTCATGTCATAATTATATTAATATCATAATGATATATTACGAAAAAGAACTGTCTGATATGATTGCAGAGACTGCTGCAATTGCTTAGACATAAACTAACAAGAAATGTTACTTTTTACATCTCAAATCTCAAATATTGAATAAGTTTGTAATACTAAAGTGTAAACTATTATAATTTACATTGTCAATAACAATCTTAAATAAATATCTATAAATTTATCATTGAATAATGACTGTATATAGTATCATACTGTTTTAATGAAAAATATAATTTTTCAACGCGATAAATAATTAAAACATAATATTAGTTTATTTTCTTGTTATCTGTTATTTTAGTGATTTTACAGTATTAGATAAGAATTTTTATTGGTGGAAGCTGTTATATGTAAGCCAATCAAATTAACCTTTACAAAAGAAACGAAATAGATTATCAACAATTGGTAATTCATAAAAGCAGAATGTTTTGAAGTTAGCCGAGTTTAAACAGTGCTTCGAGTCAACTAAAGATGCACTTGTAAAAGAAATTTTTCCTTATGCAGTAGCCGTTTAACTTGCGTTTTTAATACTCATATTTGCAAAAATATTATCGTAAACTAATTTAATGTGAATGTATAAAAAGTAAACAATGATCGTTCAAGAGCCAGTGCAGGTGAGTGTAAATTCTGTCCTACTAAGAGATTGATTAGCACCCCTTTATATGTATATTTCTTGATCGTTTCCATCAATATTGACAACTGAACAATCAAGTTTGTTCAAACGTTAATTAAGACTTGTGATAAGAGACTCTTTTAATTGGAGTACAAATCCAGTCTGCGAACGGTTAAATAAACTAGATTAAAGCTTTTATAATTTCTGATTTTGCATTTATTGGCTTATTTATCACAGATACTGCCATGGTATATAATAACTAAAAATAAAATGTAGACAAAGATTGAGACTTAACATTCTATTATGACAATTGCATTTTAATTTCAATTGATCTAAATTGTATAAGGCCAACTTTTATGAAATCATAATCCTAACAGTTCTGCCTTTCCTTGCCAAGAATCATATTATTGCAAATTTATAGACATGTCAAAATAATTTAAGTATTTTTATGGTTATGGTTTTAAATTCAAAATCAATATATGCAAATAATTGATTTATATAATTTAAAATATATTATAACATCTAACATTAATGTAAATTGTAAATAGGATTTAATAATAATAATATCCAGTTTTATGGTATGCAACTCAAGTATTTTTTTAATGTAAAAATGAGATCTTTATATTAAAATAGCATTATTTAAATTTACATAATGATACACTATAACTATATAATTAATTTTAGTTTTATTTTTATTAATTTGTCAAGTAATTTGTACAAATACAAATGCTATACTAATGGAAGTATCAAATTTATTATAATATAAAATATAAACAAATAATTTACTTTCCTTATTTAATAAAAATATTATGTAGTAAAGATATAATTAAAATTGGAGTTCTAAATTGAATTGTCAACATTTGTTGACAGAAATTGCATTTTTTTTCAAATTAATAAACAATACTTAAAAACAAGATAAATATTGTTTACAATTTATTTAAATTTTTTTATAACAAATAATTTGAAATAAATATTAAATATGTGTAATTTTGTTAATATTAAATATTATCATGTTTATAGTATAAAAAATATATTAAATATTTATTTATATATCATTTTTAAATGAACATTGATTATTAATCTGTATTATGAATGTGCATTAGTTAAATTAATTATGAAATAACAATTTATATATAAATGTAAAAATATTAATAATTTATTTACTGAGATATTTATAATAAACTAATGAGTAATATAAACAATATTAAATATAAAATATTTGTAATAAAACAAAACAATTTTTCAAAAATTTAAAACAAATTTCACAAATATAATAAAATGTATAATACAAAAACTAGTTATAAATACAACAATAATATAATTGTAATATTTATTAATTGTGATCAGTTTACTACAGATCTGTAAATTATCAGTAAATTTATACGGTATATTATTTCAATGCAAATTATTTTAATAAATTAGCATGGTGATTATTCAGAGATCATAGGTACATATATTAATTTAATAATACTTCAAAAATTTATAATATAATGATAATGTAATAATAACTCTTTAATAAATAATAAGAATATTTAAATTTTTTTTAAATTAAATTGTTAGTAGTTACTGGTTTTATAATAAAAATTAATTGATAATTATTACTTTTTATTAATTAATATTGGTTACAAATATGACAAAAGATTATATCTTAGAATTCATATAATTTAAAATAGACTGTAAATATTAATGGCATTATCATTATGATACATGTTATAATATTATAATCATATATTTATATAGTACTTTATTCTTTTATATTCATATTTTTTTAAGATTAACAGAGCATCTAATATTATTACAACATATTTAATTTTCAAAAGAAATAAAATGAATACAATATTTTAAAAAAATCAATGTTTTAATGTTTTGATTGAATGTTTATTTCTTTTGATATTTAGAATTTTCAAAAAGAGACTGCTTAATTGCTATAATAAGTTTTGTATAAAATTATGTTTAATCGTTGCTAAATAAATAATCAAGAATTTAATTTGTAATACATTACTTTTTTATATTTATATATATATATATATTATATATTATTTAATATTATATTTCTATTATTTTAACATATTATTAATATTGCTATTATGGAAAAAAATCTACTTTAAATTAACATTATATTCAGAACTAATTAAAATTGTTCAATAATAATTATTTTTATAAAAATTAATAATAATTATATAGATATATATAGTTATAATACATATTCAATTTTATGAATCAATAAATTTAAAATGTTAGTATTTAATTTCTATTTTTTTTATAATTAAAAGTTAATGTCTCATTAATTTCTTAGTATAGTTTATATAATATGGGTAGTATATAATCAATATTTTGATAAATCTTATACTTTGATGAATTCATTTAATGAATAACACACTTAACTATGTTTTGTTGTCATTTGAAGGAATCAAAAAAAAAAAAAAAAATAATGTATATACTTATATTCAAAATATATTTTCATTATAAATTATTTGAATAAATTAATTTTAAAACAGTTTATATGTAAAATCATGCAGGCATAAAATATTATATAAATGATATACATTTAAGATTTTGGAAAATATATTAAGTTACCAGATTATCTAGATTTTTAATAATCTTTTTTTATTATATACATATATATATAGTAAAGTTCATTCTTTCCTTTTTTGTAATTTTTTAAAATATTATATACATGTCTTCAAATTGAAATGTGTAAATAAAATATAAATTAATAATATCCTTATAACAATACAGTAATTTAAGATCGCAAAAAACCTATTTTTTTGTTTTTTGAAAAACTTTAAGAACCAATATAACTGTTACATATTTACAGGCTGCCATATGGCATTGTTTAAATCACTATGCATATCCAGATGCTATATTTCTGGCTGAAAGACTTTTTGCAGAAGGTAAATATCTTAGTAATATTAACAATATTAAGTGTTGTGATATCATTATTATAAATTATCTGATATCATATTTATAAATTTATTTCAATAATAATTGATATTAGATACATAATACTCATAGTTATCAAAAATTATAAATAATAATCTTTATGAATTTTACAGTTAATACTGAAGAAAGTCTCTTCTTACTAGCAACATGCTACTATCGTTCAGGCCGGGTTCGGCAAGCTTATTCTTTGCTTATTAAAAATTCACCGAATACGGCGCAATGTAGATATTTATTAGCCAAGTGTTCTTTTGATCTCGGGAAGTATGTAACAATTTAAATTAAGTATTAATTATTTGTCAAGATTTGAAAATATAAGAAACTATAATGGTGAAATTTTGCAGATATGCAGAATCAGAAGCGGCGTTATTTGATGGGTACTATAAGCAAAATAAATCTATAGAAGATCTCAATCAAGTGATAACAAATTTCGGAGATCATGCTTGTTTTTCTTTACAAATTATAGCTAAAATTTGTTACAAAAAAACTCAAAATGCCCATGGAAATGAAGCCCATAAATTAGCTCTTAAACTTAATCCATTTTTATGGCATTCTTTTGAAGAATTATGTAACGTTGGTGAAAAAGTTGACCCTAACAAAATATTCCAACTAGATAAATTAGATAACTTTTCCATGTGTCATGGTTTAAATATGGCAATGAATTGTACACCAGATTTTGACTTTATTTTGACTCCTAATGCAAATTTAGCAAGTACTCCGATACAAAATAATAACTTGTAAGTTGATTACTTTATATGGTAAAATTAAACTATAATTAACATTTTTAATAATAATCAATTACAATCAATTACCTTAATTATTCATTAATCAGCAAAATATTCTTGCACTATTTTACAGAATATTATTAAAATTTATTAATTTATTTTATTTATATAGAACATATTATTTTATATTTTATAAAAAAATAAAGAAATACTTTTTCTATAAAATATAATAATTATATATTACTTTGTATTTATATAATTTTAAATCACAATTTAAAACAATAATAAATATGCGTGTATATACATTACATAAATTCACTATATTTCAAATGGACATCTTAATTTCATTTATCATTTTACTAATTCTTATTGAATGATGTTTATTAATTGTATAATGAAATTTATAGTTCAGTTACATTTGTTATTTTCCATCATTTTTTCCTACT
Source organism: Psilanteris sp. ZL-2020 (assembly GCA_022817085.1). Taxonomy (NCBI): domain Eukaryota; kingdom Metazoa; phylum Arthropoda; class Insecta; order Hymenoptera; family Scelionidae; genus Psilanteris; species Psilanteris sp. ZL-2020. The sequence goes on from JABFQC010003373.1 coordinate 7,634, forward strand.
ATCTAGAATTTATACTCAGAATTTTAAAATTGATTAATTTCAATAAATCAGGACAATCTATCAATATTATTAAACAATTTATAAATAAATTGAAAATATAATAATATTTTAAAGAATTTAAATAATTATTCATAATTATGATTTAATTAAATAAAATTTTCAGAAAAAATAATTTCCTGTACTTTAATAATATATAAGTATAATCATTTAAAATTGAATACTTAATTTATAATAGTTTATGATTTTAAGTTATATCCAATTAATTCCTTTATATATGAATAATATAAATTTACATACTTAATCTATTTGAATTGTAAAATAATAAAATAATTTAATATTCATGTATAGCACTTCAACTCCAACTGTTATTGGAAATACTATTCCCACTGGAGTGAGAATGCAATCAACAATGGACGAAAGTCCTCAATCACTGGCTTCGCATTTTAATAATTGTCAAACATTATCACCTCGAGGAAAAATGACAAGATATAGAAGTATTTTTAATAACTCTTTAAGTCCTTTGACTCCATCTTTTGGTATACTACCATTGGATTTGAACAATAGTCCAGAACCTACTGTTTTGCCAACACATGCAACTTTAACTGAAGCGAATGATCAAAAAAGTTTAGCAAAACGAGTTAGCAATTTAAAGGCCCACGTAGGAGTAACTATTTTTTGCCATATTTTTTATAATTTATTGTATTGTCGTTTAAAAATTGTTTAATATAACATTTTTATATTTATAGCAGTTGATATCCAGAAAAGAAACACCATTACAGCAAGGAAAACCTGTATTTTCACAATCTAGTAATACAAGTAATACAGCAAATATTGTAACGGTTACACCAACTGCCCCACCTTCACCAGCTCCAACACATCAAGGTCCTAACGTTAGAAGATCTTCAAGATTATTTAGCCACTCTGTGAAGGTATTATTTAAATAACTTTATTATAAAACAGAAATAAAATAATTTCAACCTTATATGTAAGATATATCTATATCTAAAATAATTTTAAAATTTAAATATATTTTAAATAAATCATATATATATTTTCTAAGATTTTCAAATATAAGTGCATTTTATTTCAATTAAGAAACACATCGAATATGTGTGGATATTACAAAAAAATCAAAATATGATATATTGTATAAATTTTTGTAATTCTTCATTTTATAAATTTTTTAATCTTTACTTTTTTAAAGGAAAATAATAAATCTCCCCATCGGAACAAATTTGTTACTCCTAAATCACCATCCCGAAAAACTAAAGCAAGACTGTCGAAGACTAATTTAAATAAGACTAATTTTAAAGATTTAAATGAGAAAATTAGAAATGAAAAGGAGAAAAGTGAAACAATAACATCAGAAAAGGCTGTAGCTAATACAAATGCGTTAAATCAAAGTAATTCGCCATTTTCAGTTTTGACTTTGCAAAAACAATGTGCAGGTAATAACTATATTACTAACGATAAAAGTTTTTTTTTTTTATTAAAGCAAATATTTTGGTAATATTTTTTTTACATTTTACAGAAGGGCTTATGTCATTATTAAAAGAATTAGGTATAGCTTATCAGAACTTGACTCAGTTTAATTGTAAAAAAACTGTCGAGATTTTGAATAATTTACCAGAGCAACATTATAATACCGGTTGGGTTCTTTCAATGTTAGCACGAGCCCATTTTGAGATGATTGATTACAAAAAATCTGCAAGGTTTGTTTAATTTATTTATATTCTTTAATATAAGCACAAAATCAAAGTCCTTCATTATTATTAAAGAAATATTGTAAATAAATCATATTTAACCTTTTTTACAGTTATTTTGCTCAAGTCAGAATTTTAGAACCTCAAAGAACTGATCTTATGGAAATATATAGTACAGTTTTATGGCATCTTCATTCTGAAGTAGAACTTTCTACTCTAGCACAGGAACTTGTATCAGAAGATCGCAATTCAGCAGCCGCATGGTGTGCGACTGGCAACTTATTTTCTGCACAAACAGAACATGAGACTGCTATTAAATTTTTTCAACGAGCTATTCAGGTTTACATAATGAATATTAATTATTGGTATATTCAAATAAATTTATTATTAAATTATATAATAACTTTCAGGTTAATCCCAACTTTCCATATGCTTATACATTACTGGGTCATGAGTATGTCTTAACAGAAGAATTAGACAAAGCTATCACTGCTTTCAGACATGCTGTTCGCCTGGATCCAAGACATTATAATGCTTGGTTAGTCCAATTACAACTTTAATAAATCATTTTTATACATGAAAAATATCTATTTTAAATATTACAATGTTCATTTAAATACTATTTTACATTAAACTTAAATATTAGTTTTTATTTGTATAATTTAGTAATTTAGAAAGTTTATTAGTATTATACAAATTATTTATAATTTAATATACATACATAATTTATTTTAGGTTTGGTTTAGGTACTATTTTTTCAAAGCAGGAACAATATACACTAGCAGAATTGCATTTTAACAAAGCTCTACTTATAAATCCTCATAATTCTGCTATAATGTGTCATATAGGTGTTGTTCAACACGCTTTAAAACGAGTCGATGATGCGCTTAAGACTTTAAATATGGCGCTTGAGAAAGATCCAAACAATACACTTTGTAAATTTCATAGAGCTAGTATCAACTTCTCCATTGGTAGGAATACTGAAGCCCTTAAAGAATTTGAGGAGCTGAAAAATATTGTACCGAAAGAGTCTCTAGTCTATTATTCGATAGGAAAGGTAATTATATTAAATTATTTTCAACATTTTATTTAATATTTCTTTGTTATTATTGTCTATAATTATTTAATTTATTTGTATGCCATTAACGTATATGATCAAATTTAATAAAATTTGATTATAGTTTATTAAATTATACTAAGTTAGCTTGGTCATAAAAGTTGACACATAAAATTTTGTAAAAAATATTAGAATGACAGAAACAATAAAGTAACTAATAAATTTAATGTAATAAAAAGGAGATAAGTAAAGAGACTAAGTAAAATTTAATCAGAAATTTAGAGACTATAAAATCCTTCCCATCGTGGGTATTACTCTAAAAACTTACTAAGATTCATATATATACCTGATATTCCATAATTAGGATAACTATGTCAGTAGGTAGCAATCCATAACACAAGTTTATTGAATACAGTGATTTAATTATAATAAAGAATCACAACTTTCTCCTTGTAACAGTGTAAAATCTGTTTAACAAAATATAATAAAAATGTACAACTTTCATCAAATTAAGCATTGTCTTTTTGATGTTATTTTTATGTTTACAAATATTTCATCTAATTTATAGATAAATAATGCACAAACTATATCAAAATATATAACAATAAGTTACCAGAAATAAAATTAATAATCAATTTTTCACTGAACAACTTAGTCAATAATATATACTACTAAAACATGATCACCATACCCACCATACTAATGGTCTATACAGACGCTTCATTATTTCATAATTCATCTAAATCTTTAGGGCTTGGAAAAGAATATTAAATAGTTTTTGGTGTTCTGTTTTATTTTATATACATTAATGACACAATTTTAGTTGACCCATACGTTATTTTGAAAAAATTGAAACTCTAGATATTTTCTGATATCGACATATATATTTTACAACATAAAATGCAATATATCGATTTCAAATAAATTACACGGGTACCGCAAAAGAAATTTACAAACAAAGAAAATAACTCATGAAGAACTTTAACTGTATTACTACACATATAGAGCATAGAAAATGGTATATATGAATTCTTCAAATTTCATCATAAATTTACAAAATGGCGCTAAAAATAAAATAATATTTATATTGCTCTTATAGTAAAATGAAAGTAATACACAAATGTATAGTGTGTAAAAAATTTAATATATTTATTTAAGACTTAAGTGCTATAAAATAAGTTATAAAACTATAAGTGTTATAAAAATAAATTTAAAAACATTACTAATATAATTTTTACACTTTTTAACCTTTAATTTTAAATTTTTTTTAAAACTTATTATAATTACCATTGTTTTAGGTTCATAAAAAATTGGGCAACACTCACTTAGCATTAATGTACTTTAGTTGGGCAACTGATCTTGACCCTAAAGGAGTAAATAGTCAAGTTAAAGAGGCTATTTTAAGTCCTGGTCATGGTGATGATGAACCCCCAGTGGCACATACAGGTATTTACATAAGAATATAAATAATGTATATTAGATTTAACAATTAATCAATGACAATAAATAAAATTGTTAAAACTTTTATTGAATGTATGATAAATATGGTAATGAATAAAGTCCCAAAAAGTATAATAAATTAAATTTGATTTGAATGCTTGTATAGAATTTAAAATAAATAATAATAGTTATATTATTATATCATGTACTAAATATTCTATGAAACTTAATAGTTTAATATTTTTCCTTATTATTAAGTTAATCAAAATCATTTACAGAAGAGCAGGCACAAAACAGCTCGATTGAACATGAAGAAGGTAGTGGTGAAACAAGTGGAAATGCAAGTGGGTTAGGTCGTGATACTATGGAAGGTGAAGTTCATGTTGATGATAGTGATGACAGTTTATGAAACTTCCAATAGCTGGTGAAAAAAGAAAATACAAATTCGCCAAACTATACGGACGTATACTGCTCTATTGATAAATTATATATACAAAACAAAGCATCGCCCTAATGTTTATGCGATATTTCCTCACTCGATAAAACTGTAATTGCCACGCAAATAATTTATCGTTTTGTTTAAATATTATGATAAAACATAATTTAAAACGTAATCAGAAAAAATAAATATTTGATGCTGCCGTTAGTTGTTGTACAACGAATTTATTGTTTCCATTTTAATTGTATAAACATAATTACGATATTTTAATAGTATCAAATTCGTATAAATACAACTGTATAATTAAAATCTAGGTGTGAGATAGATGCAATGGATATTAAACAAATCGATTACATAAATTATTGATAATAAATATAATTAATATTATGTTATTAATAACATTATTTTTTGTCATGTTATGGTAGTGCAATACAGTTTACGAGAACTTTGATTATTCTTTAAAGAAAGGAGAGAAACGAGTTCCGACTAATATGTATACATATATATACATTATATTTATTTATATATATTATATATATATACATTCGTGCGTGTATATGTGCGTGTGCGTGTGTACGAATATATGTATGTATATATATTACATACAAAAATAGGTATCTATATATCAATACGTTGTATAGACATTGTTTTTTTTAATATTAATTTCTAGAAGTGCAAGTAAGAAATGCGTAATTGATAACGAAAGTGTTTCCAACAAGGCTATTCTTAGAGGAACTTAAATTTTTTAGGTTTTTTTATAAACCTGAATTTATTTTGTACATAAAATGTTATTAATATTAGTACCAATCATAAAATATTACAAAGTAATAGTAATAATAATTATTATAGGAATAATGCGTGTATTTTGATTTGATTGTTATTATTTATATTAAACTATAAGTTTTCTTTTTCGACATGTTTTATTATTTAATGCTGATAAAGTAATGTGTTTCTTTCATGAATGAAATAAGCACCGAATTGCTGCCTTAAGGTGTCTTTAAATGACTCAAGCATGACCTTAGGTCCAGATCTTGCTGATGTTGATGTACAATTTGCAAAAAGATACAAGTGTGAAACGATTGAGAGATATATCGCGTGAAACAATTTCAAAAGGACACCTTTTTTGGCGTATTGAAATAGTATTTCAGGCGCTGATGGTGTAATTAAATATGCGTTTCAGATATAATTTTTATTGTAAGAAGCTTGGATAATAAAGCTTATCTTAAATCATAAACCAATAATTATTTCAAACTTTACAATTGTTATTGTCATATTGATTTTTAATTCTCATTTATATTCTATTGTATAAAAAATATTTAATAATTAATAAAAATAAATTAATAAATGTGCCAAATTATTCATATAAATTCTAAATATAATGAAAATTGTTACTGCAACGCTATTGAAATTACATGAAATCTAAGATTATTTATCGGAGTATTTTTTACATAAAAATTGTATATAGTAGTAGCATGGCATCTATTATAATGATATATTCATTTATAGTTCAATTTGTAATTCAATTATGATTAAAGGAATTATGTTTTGTTATTTCGAAATATTTTTTTTGTAAATTATGAATCTATTTTATAAATGTCAAACGATTTCTTTGTAGATTGTAAAGTGAATATAAATGGTATTAGTAAGTGAGATTCTGTTCTAAATCGCACAATAAAATTTTAATCATAATAATAAGTTCTATTTTATAATATTGTTGCAAATTCATCAGTTAGTTAAAATGTTTAACAATGCAAAGTCAAATATAACTTGGATAATATGTTAATTTGGTGTAATCCAATACTAGATACCAGTATATACAGGTATGTAAATAATATAGTGCTTAAAAGAAAAAAAGTTTGAATTTTGTTATAAAACCAGTTTTTGTTCTTAAATCCAGTTTTTAAAGGTAAATTTATTGTTTGTATGCAATTGTACTATTATTTATTCTTTTTATATTATAT
>JABFQC010003374.1:0-14233 GCA_022817085.1 Psilanteris sp. ZL-2020
CTCCAAGACTTTGTTATCTGATACTATTTTTCAACGAGTCTACTCGAATGGATCTTGTATAAAATCATTTATGCGCGTGTTTACTTGTAATTTAAACTTTGTCATTATTTTTACTATTCTTTTTTTTGTATATAGGGCTATAGCCCGTTTAAATGCTAAATAAATAAATAAATAAATAGCTATTAATTGTAAATAATATTTTAATTGCATTTAATATATTATGAATACATAAAATGAGCATTATATTAACGTATAGATTTAGCGTTAACATAATAACTATTCATAATAATAATACTTTTAAAATTATATTTGTATAAATAGGTGTTGAAATCTGATATTAAGAATGAAAAAAAAATTAAATTTAAAGAAGATTAATTTCCTTTATAAAATTTACACAACCGATCATTTCTAAAACGTGGCAAAATAAATACAGTTCTACACGGAAAAAAATTAGGAAAACGATTGTACAACGCATAGGTAATACAGTTATGATTTCGCGCGAGACCAACTACCCTGCTAATGGGGAAGTAGTTTACTGCTTATTGGCCGTAATAAATCTTATTATGTAAAATAGTATATAATATAATATTTATTAATATTTAATCCAAAAATGATTTATCGAACAAGTTTCTTACATGCGGGAGATCTGTTCACCCACAACTTGCGGAAAGCAAGTAGCCAATTGAAGGATAACAGTAGTATAAACTTGAAAAAACTGTTAACCTCTATTATGAAAGCAAAACTGCACTTTATTTCGTACAAATTTTCTACTTCATGGAACAACCGTTCTCCTAAATTTTTTTCTGTGTAAAATTGAATACATTTGATCTCCATTTTATATAAATATATAATTTTATATAATATATAATTCTGTAATGATTTAGAGATAAAATAACAAAATGTATAGCAAAATTAGAAATAATATGACTAACTAATTTTGTTTCATAAATAATAGCACACTAATCATGTGATTATTATAAACATTTTATATTTATAACATATTATAAAATAATATATTAATACATATTACGATTGATGCAGTTGAGTACAAGAACTCATTCTATTCTCCATTTATGCAAAGCTAAATTCAAGTCAGCTGCTATTTTTGAAAACCACATATATGGTTAGTTTAATGTTGCATTTGACAACTTTTTTAACACACGATCCTGGGGATTTCTTCAATTATACAGGAGTTTTGTTAGATTTGTAGATGAGGGTAGGTTATTAGTCGGCTAAAATTTGTGCACAAAACTTTGCGTTCACAAATTTGTAACTTGGCGCCTGAAAAGGGCTCGTCTTTGTTTTCACGAGACACACACAGAACATTTTGTTAGTTCAACCAAAAGTTTAGTGGAAAAAACCAAATTCTTTACTGAGTAGAGAGCATTTATATTTGTTAATGCATATTAATTGTATATATTATTTTAATATATATCAAATTTCATTTAAATTAAATTATATTATATATTCATTACTTACGTGTTGGTCTATGAGATCCAGTAGGAATAGCGACAGGCATCGCGTGTTGTGCAGCTTCTTCTAAGTGAGAATGTTGTCTAGCTAGTTGCTCCACCATCTTCTCTATTCGTGATTTTTGGTCACGCTCATGTTGTAACATTTTTTTCCATTTTGGTTCTTGTTTCTGTGCTAATTGCAAAAATTCTGAACTGACCTGTAATTGAAAATTTTAATTATTTATTACAACTATATAAGAAAAATATTGATTTAAATGAGAAGTATATATATATTAAGAATATTGTAATTTATGCAATCATAATTTATTTGATAAAATAAATTAAAATGCATTGGATTTTGAAGATATAACTAATATAATGGTTAATAATCATAATAAATAAGTCTCTTTATACATTTATAATATCACTCACCGTCATCATAGTCATGGCTGCCATGCGAAAATACATGACTTTTTCACTAAAAGATTTCATTTTAGTATTTGCTTCTGCGGAATTAGGATCTAATAAATCTATGTCATTTATTGCACGCTGTAGAATATCAACTTTTTTCGTCAGAAATTGGTAACCACTTTGCAAGTTTTGCCAACATTCACTCAAGTCTTTTATAGTTGATATATTATCTTTATTATTCTCATTATCTTGGTATTCCTCCTCTTCTTCTGCTAAATCAAAATAATCCAGTTATATCATAAATAAAATGAAATTATATATTGTAATTTAATAATAGATAATAATAAACATAACAACATAATGAAGTTATTTATACAGACACATTTTAAATTTACACGATGAGTTGATTACAATGATTGAAACCATTAATTTATATGTAACATTTAGAAATATTTAATATACTCTATTAAGCAATTGACTGTATTTCAATTATGATATTTCAAACTCAATGTTAATGTCATAATTTGATTTTTAGTATTAAATACAATTGATTTATACAAAATGTATGCAAAAGTAATCACTACAAATTTTAATTTGAAAAATTGCTTAAATATTTTTTGAATTTGTAATTAATTATTACAGTTATTAATATTTAAAAGATTAATTATGTTCATGAGTAAATTATAAATTTTATTAAATCATATAATTAGATAAATACTTTTGAACTGACAAAATATTTGATTCAATTTTTAATTATTTCACAAAAAATTTTACTATTCATATTAAATATTTTTATATAATTATGTAGAGACATTATATATTATAAATTATATTCATGCGTTTATAAATATTATAATTATACATTAGAAAAGCAATTATTTTAAAATAAAACAATAACAAGTAAATTGAAAGAATAATGATTATATCTTAATAATTTAATTTACATGTCAATATATGCTAAACATTGTAGAACTTCATTATCTTTCTATCGACACTTGATTGTTAATATATGATTAGTTAGTTTCGTCAGTGTTGAGACTAACTTCATAAAAGAACTTATTAAAAAGTTATCGGTTAGTCATTGTTTTCTTAAATTAATCTTCAAAATAGTTAAATTTATAATTATAAATAAATAATAATTAAAATATATAAAAACACGACTAGTATATAAATAATGAAATAAGATCAACTAATTATATTATGCTTCCATTGTATATTATATTATAAATATTTTTAATGGTATGCTTTTATAATTTTAAGATAAAATGTAACTTTTGTTTAAAATTTTTAATTACAATGATAATACGATTAATTATTTAAATTATTATTTAAAACGTTAATAAGAATTATTAATAGATATTATATCATAGCGAAATATTGTTATAAACGTCTTATTACTCATTTATAAAGATATGATAGTATAACGTTTGTACTATAAATATAATTAAAGGATATTAAAAAATGAAGAATTTATTTAATTTAATTTTAAACATGTCGAAAAGGATATAAATCTTAAAACAAATTGAAATCAATTTTCATACTATTCTGATTATTTCTATCTAATCATATAATAATATAATTAAATAATAACATTACGTATCATTCGTATACTTAAAACATTAATACTCTATTAAATCATTAAACATTTTAAAGTTATATCAAATTAATATTTAAATAAATTAATTTCATCAAACTTTGATTAATATTAAAGTAGTATGCATATTATAGTAACATTTTATACTATACAGCCTTACTTACAATAACGAGATAAAATAGAATTGAAAATGGAAGATTTTGATATAAATTCATAAATAAAATGACTATGCATAAGCTATCAAAAATATATGTATTAAATATAAAATAAATAAATAATTCTAACACTATTAACTAAATTGATCTTAAACTTGACTTCTTCATTATTATTTGACTACACCAGAGAACTATTACAGAAACGCATTTAGTTATCATAATAAAAGAAGCATTACTTTTGCATTGTCAAAAATCAAATTACTGACGGTTAACATTTAAAGTACCAGACTGTAATGATGCAAACTGTAAATATTGAAACTAAAATATTAAGATCACTCCAAGTCTACCACAAAAGGTTTATAACGAATGTCCTTTATAAAGACGCATCTTTAGAACGTAAATTTCGAAACTGAATACACCTTGCAATACATTAGCGTAAAATACATACCATATTCCATGGCTTGGATAGCTTTCGCCTTGGCTAATTCGAGCGCCGTCACCCATTCCTGGCGTTCGATTTCTGAAGCCGCTTTGATGTGAAAAGTTTGAGTCCCACTCACGACAAACGTACAAGCGTCCACTGGATGTATTAAGGCCCTGTGCAATGATATCGTGCCGCGACAAGTGTGACTGACCTCGGCTTGGTTCCTACAAAAAATGAATCAAATAGGCGAATATTTCCAATATATTATCTGAATTGATGAATTTATGCTGTAGCATGGAGGTTTTTCGGATGAACGACTCGGTAGAGTAGAAAAGGCAAAGATGTCATCGCGATTGATATTGATAGTTTTACATAAATAATAGTAAAGAGGGCTTCGTTCGTTATCTGTAAAGTGAAGCGCGGTTGAACTACTGCACTTAAATTGTTGAAATGGAAAGAGCCCTCTTTACGTGAGCGGTTCATCTACACCCAATTTTCATTCAAATAATCGTTGGCACATTAAACCCAATGTAATTATAGAGACATGCAACTTATCATGCACTTTGATGTTGTTACACACTGTTTGAACACTGTGTTATTAACTTTCTGAACTTTTGAAACAACATTGTGTTTGCACAGGAAACATTTATACCGAACATAACATTGTACTCGAGTTTCATGATCAAACCAAATTTCGTTTCAATGAGTGTCGACAAATAACTTTGTGATTCGTATAACGATGCAATGAACAGTATCACTATATGCCGCTACTTTGTAATTGCTCGTCAACAAACTGAAATGATAGATAGGTCTACTTTGGTGAACAAAAATTGTCAATTTCCAATGATGATGAAATTAAATAAATAAAGAAAAAAAAGAAAAGATCCACACCAGAGATAGTCAAACCTACAATACCAAATACCATGATTTTTCCCAAACACGTGCAATTAATTATGGAATAACTCATGGGTACGTATCGTAGATTGAGAAATGTTTGTTATTAACATCCTCATGGTCACCCTTTTGATGATTTTGATGATTTTATAACAAATGTTGATAAAGTATGTTAATGAACCTAACTATGCGAAGGATACTTAATGTTTCTAAATACATACAACAGTATATATAATTATATTTATATGTTTCATTATTTTATCTGTCATCTAAGTATTTAAAAAATATACGTGTTTCTCTTTCAGCATTATTTATAGAATTATTTAAATATAATTGTTACAATTATAATTTAATATACAGATTTAATATATAAATTTAATTTCACTTAACAATTAGTATTTACAATTCGCTTCCGTTTGTATTAAATTTCTGAACCCGCGATACAACCGTAAGCATTGAGACAACTTATTTTTAATAATTCACTTTAACTGACGATTTTATTTATAATTATATTATAATTTGAAACAGTAAAATTCAGTTTTCTCGATGTGAATTTCTATTTTTTGAGAAACAACTAGCCACTGAAATATTTTGTAAAATTACAAGATCATTGTCGCAAATAGTTAACTGAGGTAACGCAAATAATTAACTGAGTAAATACGACGTTATTTTAAACGAATTGTTCGAGGTAAACGAATCTCTCATACTATTACAAAATGTGTTTTAAAGTTTCAGAGACAAGGAATTTTAAAGTGTCTTTTCATTTGACATGCAAGAATTTTTATATATATATGTAGTTCAGTATTTTAAATCAATTGTATTAATAGTATGTGTTGATCTAAAAGTGCGGCTTTCAAGTCTTTAAATGCAGGGTTATTTCAAGAAAACATATTTTAAATTAAAAAATATGCTTTCAACATTTTCTATTGTTTCATTGTATATACATTATGCATAATTAAAATAATCTAAATTTTGGAATCTGCAATAATTTAGTTTTATATATATCAGATATTTGATATTAATATTCAAAATTTTGTACCTAAATCAGAAATCACATAAACTACTTTTATTTTTTAAATTACAAATTACACAATATAAAGTTACATTTCAAGTAAAGCAACTATTACAACAAATAAGTATATATATATATATGGATTTATTGGTAAAGAACTAATTTTTAAAAATCAATGTTTTGTCAACTATAATAATATATGTATAGAAATATTACTATAATATCTTGTATAAAGAATATACGGTTTTGACTTCACATATTTATAAATAATATTAATCATTAATATAAATGTATATGTAAGGAAGTTTGGAAATGGAGATATCATTAATTACAGTAAGTTTACCATTATGAATTATATTGAAATTGCTATTAATTTATAAATGGAAAAGAAAAAAATAGATATACATTTATCAATATTGTATCCAAATTTCCTTAACCGTCAATTACTTCACTAAATGCGTTATACCCAAATGACAAAGACATCACAATGCTATTTATTATCATAAGACAAAGACACTGACAATGAGTGTAGTAATTGAGGGTTAAACCAAATGACTAAGAAATGCAGGTGCAAAAAGTTTGCTTAAAATCTCGATGATATTTATTCAACAAAAACATAGAATAAGTCTCAACAAAAAAAGCATTATAACGTTTAAATTTGGAATGATATACATTGACAATTAAGATTAAATAACAGCGCCTGGAAAACAAATAATATGGAATGGACATAAACCAAACGTCAACATCATGTATTTGATTAAAATATAAATGGAAGAGAAAAATCAGAACAAAGAGAGAATTATTAAAAAGCAAGTTAAACTTTGAAAAATCAATTTTAAATATAAAATGTATAACAACAATTAACTGATTAATAAAAAGATACAGCAGAAATAACGTAATATGCTAGAAAGTACTTTATTATTGTATAATGATGAAATAAAATTGTTAACGTTGTTTCTATTTATTCAACGTGGTTTTCTCTTTGAAAAAAGGAATAGGGTATAAGTATATAATAATAATAATCGGTGATTGATTTTTCGCTTTTGATTTTGTTGTTGTTACTTACTCGGAGGCTCTGCCAGCCCTCCGCTTGCGTCGTGTTGATATCTTTGGCCCCCCTGTCGGTTCAGCCCTAAACAGTCCATAAAAACAAATGTTCCCAACATGTTTAAACAAGTTTCAACTTGGCATTCAAAATTCAACACTACATAAAACAAAGAAAGTATAAAGGTACACGGATCTTTGGATTGTAATTTTGCTTGTACTCAAAGCTTCAGTATAACTATTTGTTGAAAATGTCACATTTGTTTAATTCTAATGTCACCTTCGGAGCAACGCGTTAATATATTTAAACTGATTGCACTCGTTGAAGATACTTGGATGACGTGTCTAACAAATGGTAGTGCGATGAAAGAAAAAAAAATAAACAAAACGTATATAAGAAGCATGTCAACTTCAAAAGTAATTATATAGATGTGATTTACACAGTTATTAACATGCAAAAACAATTATAAATATTCACTTAATTGAATTAAAAATAGAGTAACTGAATTTTACGATTAGTGCTGAACTTTTAGTTGAAAGGCAGCTTGAAATGTCGTGATTTATTGATGATTTAAACAATTATATCTATTCGTGTCATCTATGGAAATCGTTAGAAAAATGCTTGATGGAGTTTATTTTAAGCGATGAACATTCGAACCAATAAGTGTTCTCAAATTCAATTGCACTATCTGTGACAATGAATATCATATAAATTGCATTAGATACAAGATATATAAATAATTTTAATCACTGCACATATGCGAACAACAATAGAACAATATTTGAATGTTCCACACACTAAGGTATAGTGAACATTTTAATACAGTTATTAACGTTAATTTCGATATGAAAATCTTGGTATTTATAGAATAGATTTATTAGTCATAAATTAGTGAAGTTTAAAAGGTCGATATCTTGGGAGATGGTATTAATCCGACACCTCATCGAAATGTGAAAACTTTATTCGAAGGTGATCAAAAAAGGATTAACACTGAGAAAAATTATTTGTTACTCTGAAGAATAGTGGTTTTCATATAAAGATTTGGATATTTTGTTAGTTGACAAAATATGGTTTAGAATTTTAGTAGATTTATTTTTAATAATTTAACAATGTGATTTTAAATGTATGACTCAAAAGCAGTATTGGTCTATAAGTAAAAACATGATAATATGGACTAAATATTTATTAAATGATAAACTAAATTGTTAAATTATATTTTAATAAAAAGAAATTACAATTTTACATTCAATGAATTTAATTTATGATTTACTCCAATGTATGAAAGATCTATTAAATTTATTACTCAATGAGCTATTTTGGGTTATTTACATCATTTACAAGATTAGTATTTAATTAGTAATTTTTGTAATTAGTAATAAATAACTTTTCTTAGTGTATCTTAACATATTTCTAGTTAATAAAATAAAAATTAAATTATTATATTTAAAAATAAAGCCTAAGAAGAATTCTGATACATAATATACAAAACGTTTGGCAATAATGTAATGAGAATATAGAGTCTGAATTAAATAAACATGATATTCGTTAAAAAAAATGTGTGTATTTGTGTATCATTTATATATTTATAATAATAATAATTAATACGAATAATATTAATTTTTATATTCAGGTATATAATTTAGTATGAAGTTAATAAACTTAATTTATTAATTTTATTAATAAGTAATAAAAGATTAAAAAATAAAAAAAATCTTCATAATTTTTTTATAAATTTGATTTATTAGATTTATTTATCTAATTAGTATATCATTATATGATAAAATATGTATTTGTACTCTATTTTACCAGATGTAATAATTTGAACGGATTATAGTATTTCTAATATTATTTGTAAAATTTAATATTTTTATTATGCGTTTATTAACTAATTTTTTATATATTTTATTAATAATTATTATTGTTATTATTATACAGATTTGTTTATGTATGAGATAATTATTTAATTTTTTCTTTTATATAATTTAATCTTTTAGTATTAAAAAATTGTTTATCGTGTAGATTAAAATATATATTAGTAAATGAACAAATAATATAGTAAACATGAATTGCTTCTGAATTAAATTATAAAAATATTGAAAATAAGAGTGATTAGACTTTTATCAAATGTAATTTTTATGTAAATATGTTCGTTTAAATGCTTCATATACTATATAATTAAAATATAATCAAAATAAAAGTGTGATAATTTACTAAACTAAAAAAAAGAAACATTCATGCAAAGTGATTCACTTTAATGCAAGCAACATTAATTAATCTGAAAGTTATAAATCTATTTCTTTATAAATGATCTTTTTACACACACATTGTACGGTTCATTAAGCAGGATGAATTTAATTCAAATGTAAAGAAAACAATACTTGTGATCCAAATGTTTTTCACGTAAAAACCCGAAAAACAGAAACACATTGATATATGTTATTCTTTCTAAACTCTATTGTCTCAATCCATATACCAAAGAGCCTATAGAAAATAAATGAAAAACATACAAACACATGTCTCTTCACCTGTTACACAATTCCAATCTGAATCAGTGCAAAGTTGTCATCTTCGAATGAAGTGAGAAACATGATTTGCACAATTATTCGCAAGAAAACAACGTGACATATTGATCTACTAATTAATCGGACGATTACGACGATGACACGGGAAAAACGTGCCCGTCACGACAATTTTCAGTCGGTATTCTACGTGTCACAATTCTTCCAAGATTTTGTTTAATAGAATCAAAAAAAAGAAAAAAAGAAAAAAATAGAAAAGACAAAAGTGCCAAAAAATCCGACGGCAACAAGGCAGTCTCTGAACATGTTCGGCTATCTGCATTGAGTTGCGGCAATCAAGAGCGACAGTTCTGATCCTCAGCAGTTATGCGTCTAACAATGCGACGAAAAAACATTACATAAATGCGCGACATCTGCGTGCGCGCCCGTCCAAGTGACAGCTTGTGTTTTTGTTTCCGATCCAACGGACGATCCGGGACACGAGGGCAAACGTACCTGTAGTACGACAGGCAGCCCTCCGACAGGACGAACCACCGTCTCTGATAACCTTTCAGATAGTTGGTCCATTTGAATAACCAGCCTTTCTTCTCGTGGCTGCTGAGCTGTGCTTTGGCGTCACCCATATTTTCGCGACGCCTCTTCCCGTTCAGACACGTTTTCGAAGCCCGTGATCAGCTGTCGTTGCGGCTTGCGCGCACCATGTACACATCACCTACAGCGATACGACCGACTGACAACCATTTTATGAGTCCGCTCGGCCCAAATACGCACCGATTACGCCGACGTCAATTCAGACGTCCGCAAGAACACGTCCACGCTCGAATAGTCCACGACTAATCGAAACTCGAATCCGTGCTGCTGATTTCTATACGCGATTTACCGACTCCGTATCGCTTTGTCTCTTTTGCGTCGGGCTTTTAAAAAGAGACGGCTTTGACTGCCATTCACTTTTGTAGTTCAGTGGTGACGTTGCGCCGTGACCGTATCTCGGTTTGATGCGCTGGCATCGCTGGCATCTATACGTTAAACTTGTTGTTAGACTCCGTCGCGCATGCAGCGCTAATGAAACAGCGGTGATTGCGTTTAGCGGGTGGCGCCTCCTCGATTATTGATAACTACACTCTACGGTCTACACTGTTTATCGGTTAACTGGAGAAAGCGACATTCGTCATTTGAAATTGAAATTGAAAGAATAAATTTGGGAATATTTTTTTAAAGAATTAGCCGCTTTATGCCAAATTTTGAATGTTTTAGACAATGCATTTTAACAATTTTTATTTCGTTTAAGAATGTTCAGATTCGTCGTTGGCAGCGCTTTAATCGTTCTGGTTTGAAATACAAGTTTATTATTTTAGAAAATAATTGGTGTAACAGCTTTTCAATATATAGCTGATCAATTCTGATTCATGCGTCCTTTTTGTTAATTTAATATAATGTAGGTAAAAAGATGCGTTATACAAATTTTAAAAATAATAATAACATTCAAAATAAGTATATTATATAATATTCTAATATTCTTATAAAACTTTATACCGAGTATTGTATGATCAATGCATATATGTATATATATTATATATTATGATCTATAGATACATTATCGATTTAATAAGTAAAAGAACATTTAAATGTTAATACAACTGAAGTATCATATTTTAAAAATAATAATTAAATTATTGAACTATAAGTCTTGACAAACAAATAATTGATATAGTATTGAAAACAATTCTTACTAAATAATATTAAATGCTATTTTAAATAACATTTTAATGTTATATTTTAGTCTAATTTTTAATATATTATTAATCTAATTTAAATTTATCTTGAATAACATTGATTATTGCAGCAATATGTACAGGAGTTAGATACTGTTTAAAATGCTAAAAAGAAATTCTGTCCGAAAATCAGATTTCTTTTACAGAAAAGGATTATTAATAGAAGAAGATAAATCGATTCTATATCTGTTTTCAATATGCAAACAAATTTATATTGTTTGAAATTTAGTATTCACTTTCGAAAAAAGTCAAAGTGTAAATATTTATAAGATTACGAGGAAAAGAAGTAAATATATATATATACCCCGAAGTTACAAGCTTACTAGTAACTAAATTACAAAAATATTGTTTTTTGTCAAAGTGAAACCCCAAGTACGAGGTTCTAAAGGCCTAAATATAATATTATGCGGGTCTATCCCCACACCCTGTGTTATATAAAGATATATTATTCATATATATGTAAAATATATGTATTTTGTGTATATATATTTATATTATAAATTTATATATTTGTTTATACAATACATTAGTATAAGATAATCAATTGAAGAATAAAGTAATAAAAATTAAATTATACTATTTGTGCATTAAAAATTAAACTTATTCTGATATGATTCGTGATTATACAATTGTTTGATTGTATAAGAATAGTAATACTAATATATTATTTTTGTTTTCATATTCAAAATATTTTCTGTAAATAATTATTGCAACCCCTCTTATGAAAATGTACAAGTTTAATCTATCTAAAAATTTAGTAAGTTTCAATTACCTTATAACATGATTGAAGTTTCTTTTTCACTTATTATTCGTATATGGCATTCATTTTCCTTGAAATTTAATCACAAAATAGTAAATTTACATTTTAATATAAAATTACGAATTCACTGATATATGAAAAAACATATATCTTTTATATGTTATGAAAATTGTTATAACTCATTTTATACTTGAAAGTCTTGAAAATGTATTATCAGGTTATATTATATTTATACATATATCTAATGTAGCAGTCGAGGACAGGAAGCCATATTGTTTCCCATTTACGCAATGTTAAATTGAAGCCCGTAGTCGCAGTTGGGGACACTTCTGAATTGCACAGACTGGATCTGTTGTATTTGAGAACAGATCCACAAACTACTGTAGGAGGGCCCCCTAGGATCTCGTATTTTGTGTTTGGTTAGATTTTTAGGGGGGGGGGGGGTCGCAACCCTTTATAAGGGTGATCGAAGACCGCCTGATGTACTCCACCATATTTGCTCCGCCAAAATAATTTTGTACACCTATAATTAGGGTCCTAAATAGGGTGCGTCTTCATTTGCACCAAATGATATATAT
Source organism: Psilanteris sp. ZL-2020 (assembly GCA_022817085.1). Taxonomy (NCBI): domain Eukaryota; kingdom Metazoa; phylum Arthropoda; class Insecta; order Hymenoptera; family Scelionidae; genus Psilanteris; species Psilanteris sp. ZL-2020. The sequence continues at coordinate 12,619 of JABFQC010003374.1, forward strand.
ATATATATAGTGTTTATTTATTTATCAGTATTATGTGTGTATTATTAGCCACATGTATGATTGTATCGAATTCAATATTGATATTAACGTTACTCATTGATCCACTCGATCAATTTTCGTATGATATATACATGCATATAGGCAACGATAGAATAAATATATGTTAAAATTTATTATGAAGATATGGTTTGAATAAATAATATTAGAAAATAAATAAACAATTATTAATAACACATTCATATGTTTTTCATTTCATAAGATGGATGGGTAACAAAATGATGTTTTAGTTGGTAAAATTACATGGTAAATATATATACATATGTAAATATATTTGCACTAATATAGTAGCAACTATGTAGTAAAAATATATTTTGTGTGAGTTTTAAGAAACATAAAATATTTGAATTATGTTTGTGTTTTAATTTTGTCATCATATTCATTTGTAATTTACATTTTACATTTATAAACGGGTGATCTTTTTCTTCTCTTGTTTTTTTTTCTAAATTTAATTATATTGTACTTATTTATGGGAATATATTCTAGATAATTCTATTATTACAAATTATATCTTATACACAATTTCTGTAAAAAAATATATAAAAACACATAACATTAGCCTTTATATTTCCAATTTTGAAAATGAAAAAAATTCAAGGACAGATTGAGTTATGCTTTCTGATAAACAGATTTCAATTTTCCCGAATAAATTATATTAATTAAAAACCAGTCGATCAGTTTTTCAAAAAACCAATTCAAGTTGTATAACAGCACCTATACGAATTAAAGCATTCTGAGGGAAATTAAAAAGCAAGCTTTAATTTTTAAAATGACTTCGTCAGCTCGTATTAACCTTTTAAATGTTAAATCCAAGTAAGAGTCAATAGTGCACTGATTTCAAGAGCTAAAACTTTTGGCAAAAACTAATTGTGTGCTGATTGCGGCTTGCAAAAGTCAACATCCAGGCCTACAATACGGAGCATCGGTTACTTAGTCTCGCGTGAGAGCAATTGGCAAGAAGTGTTTCGCGACTATACATATATATATACACACAAAAATATATTACCGTTGCGTCAATTATTGTGGTATTATTGCTTATTTAAAAAGCAATCATATGCTTCTATCTGGGGTAAAGTGACGAACAGTCCCCTTGATATCCTTATCTCCTCGAAAAGGCTATTTTAGCTTGACAGACAAAACAAATAGCAATGATTCACTCGAGCTTAGGTATAAGAATAATCGTTAAGAGAATGGTTGTGTTACATAATGAGCGAGAGCTGCACGTGAGTGACATGTAGATTGGCTAAAAACATATGCGACATTGCATTGGGTGTTAATTCCCCAGACGAGAGCGTGAATTCGTTGCTTGAGCATTTAATTAGAAAAAAAAAAAAAAAAAAAAAAAAAAAAAAAAAAAAAATTTTCAAAATAGTTAAAATATTATTAAATTATACGGTTCATGAGCCAATACTCAAAACAAACTTAAGACTATCCAACGTTCTCTCAGCCACCGATACAAAACCACAGTCTTACACATCCCCATCACATACTCCGACTCCCCTCACACTCTCTCCTTCACTCCTCTCACACCCCACCTTTCTGTCCACACCACACTATT
>JABFQC010003375.1:0-14229 GCA_022817085.1 Psilanteris sp. ZL-2020
ATTTTCTTTGTTTATACGATGAGTTTGTATTTTGTGTCCTTTTTTAATCTGTTTTCAAAATTATAAAATCTTGAAACAAAAGGATCGTTTTAAGAGTGTACGCCGCTGTATGATTACAGACTTAAAATTGTCGGACAATATTATTTTATCATTGATAAGTATATATAAAAGTAATAGTAATCAAATATAGAAGCCGAATCTATTATCATTCATAAAAACGCAATCAAATTATAGAATAAAACAATTTTTACTATAAAATTTTAATTGTTTTCAAAATCGAAATAAATACCTAAACGTGTGTAACTATACAAATCATTATATAGTTCTGTTTTATTGATTTTGTTCCAACCAATCGCACCATATTTCTATTCCAGAATTATTGTAAAACTAATAGATTTGTGTTTAGTTGATATTTCGATTCAAAATTGGAATATTCAACATATAAAAATCGTTGAAATAATTTTATATTTGTTTTTAATTTTTAAGTGTTTACGTTTTAAGATACACAACATAAATTCAAACATTTTTATTATAACATTCATTAACTAGAATATTATTCTTAAAGTACATAGAATAAATTTGGTATAACATATATATACTGCATGAAAATTAATAAATTTTGTTATTAATGTCTAGCACTACTGGTATGCGATAAGCAGTACTATATAGTAGTATTTTGAATTTGATACTACGTTACATATTTCATTTATTGAAATCGCCAATACAAACTGAATTAATATATTTATTTGAATATATAGGATGTCGATTTACTTATTAGTATATATTATTTCGTGCAAATTGTTCATCTTCCGTATACACACAATCTAATTTTGATTTTAAGATAGAAAATTATAATTTTATATTATCTGGAATATAGAAATGATGCGCAATAATGTTACAAATAGAAAAATGAGCACGTGTTAATCTTATTATTGGTGTAATATTTTGCATTCAAATAAATGATACAAATTATTATACGCTTATGTATGGTTTAGTTGACGATCATTAACATTCAAAACTGTATTAAAACTTAATTTATTAGCTGAATCATTATTTTGTCATTTAATAGTGAAAATTGAATAATATAATCACGCCTGTGGTAGCTGTCTAATAAATCTAAAATAATTTCTTGTCAATCATCACTGTATTTATAATGATGTCTATTGTTATAATTGTCTTCCAAAGTGATAACCTGACGAAGAAATGGCTCGCTACGGCGCGGCACTAAATTTGAAGCGTTTTAACGTTTAATCATCATCACCATATTATAAAAAGCACATTTATTATTCAGTCACGAATGTTCTTTAATCACGATAAACATTAACGCCAAATAGCGTATCTCGAGTAATTAAATAGATTATCTTATTTTTCGTCGCTATTTAACAGAATAACGTCGCATAAAGTTTATTATGAAATACTTGTACGCATAGTAATAATGATAAATTGGAAAGGGTTAAAAGCCTTGCATTAGTAATGCAGGTGTCTTCCAATCGGATCGATGTAACGGCGACGCTACAAAAATCACAACAAAAATTGTTCCGCGCTATAACTACGGCTTAATCTTCTGAAAGCCTATCGATAAAGGTCGACAAAATCGTGTTAAAATGACCTTGACTAATTTATATCGCGATAGCATCGCGCCGTGTATCAGTGCCAACTTGCGAAATAAATATTAACGGATTAAAAAAGAAAAGCCAATGAAATTGGAACAATAACCGGCGTTAACGTTGAATCATCTACGTAACGACCTCTCGGTGTTTTATTTCTAATTAAGCCAGGGAATTGCATTTCGCATTAATACACGGACAATTTGACGCAACGTGTGAAATTCGCGTGATAAGTCTCTGTAATTATGACATCATTTTCATTAATTTATTTACTTACATTTCGTTGGCGCGACTCCATTCAATTCATGGAATACATTACAGAATGATAAAAACGCAATCTCGTTTTCAATCGACCTTTCTTTCTTGCTTTTGCAATTGCATTTGGCTCGCAATTTTATTTTTTAAATTATAATTCGTTGTAATTATGGTAGAAAGTGAAATCGACGACACGAGATGTTATCGCTTCTTTGACAGAAATTCAATTTGCTTGTATAGTTGTTTCTTTCCAGCGAACAAAAAATAATGGTTTTGCTCGCAACGTTATAATCAATGCACGCTATATATTAGGCTATGTACGCTCCAAGTAATTAACAATATTATTACAAATAAAACAAACATTGCGGCGATTTTAAAATACAATACAACACGAATAATGATATTGCGTTCAATCAGACAACATATTTCGAACGTTACTGGTACAAATGTAAGCATTAAATATATCTATTCATATCCGGGAGATAAAATTGGATAAAAAATCTCTTCCGAGGCATTATTTGGCGCTCTATATTTATAAAGTAAACCCTTGAATATTATGCACCACAACGCACCATAACGCATATTTGTATACATATTTGTATAATTACTTATAACTAATTGTTTAGATTCATTACAACTGTACGTGGGGAATTTCATTAAAACGCTTCGTTAAAGTAAATAAATTACTAAATTACACTTTTTTACTCATAAATAAGTGATAGCGAAACATTAATAAATGAATGTCAATGGATCATTATTTCATTTGGTAATTTTTAATTAAATAAAAATCGACTTTTCTGTAAACATCATTTTGATATCAAACAAATTATTTATAAAAAAAAATTAAACATAAAATCATGGATACGGCATACATATAAAATCGAAAGTTTTAACCGCGATTTACTTGTGTTAAGTGATCAATTTATACATCTTTCATTAATGTATAACATACTTTGATAAAAATATTCAATAGAGTTAACGATTGCATTAAATTAAACAAATATAAAACACGCATAAAATATACCCTTATAGTTTACTGTTTTACAAATAAGACCAAACAAAAATTTGCTACCAATCAAATAAACAAATAAACAGATATTTCAAGAAGCAGAAAATATATGCGGAAAAGAATATTAACTTTCATTATTTGTTTTAGTCACACAATACTGGAGAATATACTAATACATTACCTTATCATGTTTCATTTAAAGCACTTAATTTCTAATTTTTAATCAATATAATAACATTTGAAATTTGCACTGAGAAAAATTTGATAGTAACTATTATAATGAATTATTATAAAAGTGTTATATATTACACGAGTAAAAATAATAGTAATGTCACATTGTAAAATTATATATAAATTATGATAAATGTAAGAAAAATTATGATATTTATAGTTAATTTTATAATGTGATATTACAATCTTCTTTTATTTGAGCAGTATAATCTCTTCTATAATAATTCATTATATTTACTATCAAATTTTTCTCAGGATACAACTGTAAAAAATACAATTATTTTATACTATAACTATATATTTAATTTATGCAAAACAATAGGTTAGGGAAATAGTAATAGGTTTGACGAGCGTGACAGTTAAATAATAAAGACTTCCGAGCTTCCGAGGGATGAAGATCGTAACTCCCCAAGTCAAACTTTGTCCTAAATTGGTTGAGTTTCAAAAAAATTATCTCAAACCCCGAAAGCGTAACATCAGGAAATCCGTAAATGATATAATGAAAATACATTTTAATAGTGAACTTTGAAAACAAATATATTTATATATATAATTATTTATATTACACTAGTGTATTACTTTATAAGTAATAATACTGGTATATACTTGAAAATACTATAAAAATTACTGTATAATGTAGTAAAATGATCAACCCGCATAATAATTTATTAAAATTATCAAGATTTTTAATATATAATATAGTCATTTTTATAGTTTTATAGTAATTCTTATAGCACTTGAAAGTAAATTCCATTGTTAGTATTTATATATATTAATTTGCACAATTGTTGTTTTGGCAAAGTAATTTTTAATTCAAATTTTTTTAAAAAAAAAAAAAAATTAGAAAAATAAATTCTCATAACAGAATTTTTAAAATTGTTGTTACCTTATAATTCGTATATGCTTTCATATACGATATATAAAAAATCATCATCTTTGTAAATTAGTTTCAAAAATATTAATTAATTCATTTTATATAGATTAGCAGCTCCACAAGAGCATACAATATTCACCGCCATTAGTATACTTTTAATTTAATAATAAAAAAACATTCATAGACAACCTTTCGTATCAAATAAGTATTCGATATAAGGGAAAATATGCAAACTTTCTTAGAATAATAAATGGGACAGAAACTTGACTGAAATGTTTTTGAGGCATTTATATTCTAATGTGTATAATTTAAAAAAATATACTAAAAAAGATAGTGTATATATATATTATAAATTCGCTTAATAAATATTGCTATCTAATTAATATTTTGAAAATTGTTTGATCTGAATAAATATTACATTAAATCTATTTATACTCACAGAAATAAAATCCATTCATAATTACCGTAAGTTCAGTAAATATTATCAAAAACACAGTAACTTAGGAACGAAACAAAATATCAGATAAACATTTACGGCATATATTTATACTGTAAAATTCAATCATTTTTAACTGATATTTTGTTTTGTCCAATTTTTGTCCATTAGTTACCGAACTTATTTTTCTGCGCGTATGTTTAATACACCAATTTTATTAACTATTATTTAAATTTTTACATCATAATGTAAAGACGAAAGTAATATGATTTTGTCATTTTTTGAAACATAACCATATATTATAGGGAAAAAATTATTTAAATTATAGTATATAGCATTGTATCAAAACTTTATAATATGAATAAGGCAAATAAATAAAAACAGGACAAAGAAAATGAAGAGCGAAACCAAAATATAATACTAGCAATAATGATATCTGTAGCGCGTATTTAAATTGATAGTATATATATATATTTTTTATTTTATGTCAAAAAATTGAAACCTCGAGAAAAATAATATTTTTAAGAGTGTATAAGATTTCAATAATTTTGAATATAAATCCTAAATTAAAATGTAAGCTGTGCAGTTACGATATTGTGTGGAAATGATTAAAGTTGAACAAATTTGAATATAGTTTAAACATCCGTGTTAGTTTGATGAATATTAGACTTTAAGCATTTATTAGTATAAATACTAATTTACGATTATTTTCATCATTTCTGTAAAACTTATGCATTATGATTATTTATAAAAACTGTAACACTCAAAGTCTGTGTAATACTTGGTTAAACTTGTGATGGATTTTAAGTGGATATCTAGATATTTGAGTAGCCGTATTAAAGATCATCGTAATAATTTAAATTCAATATTACGATTAATTATTACATTGATTTTCCAGAGACCAGTCGAATATTTGCCAAATATTCATTCTTTTAAATTATTTATATTTGAATAAATGTTATATACATGAACTCTATATATATATATATATACGTTGGAAGAACAAAGACGGAACACTTTCGATTGACTTTATTTGTCAATATTATGATTTAAAAACTGTCCCACGACAATTGATGCATGAAAATATATATAGGATTATAAATTAGAAAATCGAGGCATCGTTTATAAAAACTACTAATCAGTATAGTATCTTTTTTGTTTTTAGCGTGTTAGTAGACAAATTTGTAATATTCGATGAAGCCTACGAGATATTTTTAAGTGTATAATAATAAACTGTATTAGTCCGAATGGTCCTTTTAATTTTAGTCTCAGCAGGATGCGAGCTTGCACTTGACAATTTTGAATAAGTGTATATAGATTATGCCTAAAAGCTATAGTCGATTTTCATAAAACTTAGTTTTATAAGAATAATCACTGGCAATCAGTTAAGCATTCGTAATTTTGGCAGCAATATGTTAAGAATCGGTATATTATTTAATATAATTAGCGTTTATATCATAGTCCGTGGAATTCAGCCTGAAGCGTGAAATAAAAATATGATAATAATTTGTTGTTAATTAGTTGCAGCCGTGTTTACAATTGTCGTATTGCAGGCGCAGCTCGCATCCCTTTCCTTTGCACGAGCCGCGACGCCGCGAGTGGCATATATTTGTCCGAAATCACTGCGACCGACTTGAAATAAAAATAGCCAATGACGCGTGACACGGACCAAGATGGCTGCCATTGGTGTTTAGACGACGTTACGATTCAGCAAATATCGCAAACGTTGTCCGCGCGTAGAAGCGTCGGTGCGTCGAACGCAACGCGAAAGTAGTTGCAGCTTTTTTGCGCAACACAACAATTTACCATCGCTCCGGTCTCCGCAATACCATCGGATCTTGTGATCGATGCGCGCACGCGCAACAATAACCATACTGCGCACCGCATTGTTTTTGTTTTGCTCCAGTTGGCGTTTCGTGACCTTTTCTCTCCCCACGTGGACATACTCTTTCGATTTTCCAATTCATAAAAGTGCGTCCGTCGCTTCGAGATTTGGTGTCACGTCGCAAATAAAAGCTCCATTTACCCATTTTTTTCTTTCTACTCTGTGACAAAGATTCTAATTTTGTACGCAAATAATTTTAGGTTAAATTTTACCGGCACTATTGTTAAGAATATTTTCGAGCATATACATAAAATAATTATATAGTCACACGGGAAACTATTTGGCTTAATAATTGATGAAATATGTCAAAATTATGATATTTAAAATAGAAAAATTTAATCAAATAAAAGTTTATGCACATAACACATTAAATGCGCAGCAACATTTTTAATCAACTTGTAACGAGTTGTCGATAAAACATGCATGCTGATGACCTATCTTTATCACAATTTGATGGCTGAGTATATGAAATCTATATTTTTATATTATAATTGGATACAATTATTTTATTGAAATGTAATATACAAAAATATTGCATTTTTAATTCATTTTATTAATGTGACTATAAATATATTTTAACTTATCATAACTTGCAATACATATATTTGTAACACAAATTTACAATTATATATCATTTTAACAATTATGATATTAATATTTAATAAATATTTTTTTCATTGTGAGTTATATTTCTACAAATTATTACTGCACTATAATATATTGATGTCACCAAAATTCATAAACATGTAAGGAAAAAACATTCACATGAACCTGAAATTTATATAATTATGTAAAATTTGTGATGATAATGATTTGTATAATGTGAAAATTCAAATTACAAGTACACTTCAGAATCTGATTATATTTTATTTACAGAAATCTATTGATTTTATCAATATTACATAAGAAATCTGACAATTATATTTACACATCATATTGGTATACAAATTAATCATAACCACATTACATTTTAAATGGATACATTTTAGTTTTAAACAAATAGTATCAGTTTATTTACTATGATTCTCTTTGTATGTCTTACCAGGATTCCTGAGTTTAATAAATTCTATAATACACTGTACAATTTATAAAAATTATTATTGTTCTTTTCAATGCTTTTATTATAAATTATATTATGTTACATTAAAATGAATATTAACCTTAATTAAATTGAGTAAAATTGTGTTATAGTTGAAGACTGTAATTCAATTTGACCCATTTTGAATTGTAGTTGTCTCAACCATCGAAGAAGAGCTATATTTGAATCTTGTTTTGTTGATGATAAATTGTCCATAACTTGATTTGGTGAAAAATTTCGACAATTTTGTAATCTCATTTGTAAATTATTTGGCAACTGAAATCAAGTGAGCAATAATATATAAATTCATATAAATTATTTTCCATTAATTATAAATATTCTTATTGTTTTTTTTTTACCTGAATATATGGAGAAAATAAAATTGGATTCCACATTGGTAATAATTTATTCAAAACCACAGATCTGCACTCTAGTAATGCTTCTAATAAGCTCATAAAATGTAAACTTAACATTTCAGCCAACTAAAAAAATAAAATGGAATTAATGATTTTAAACATGAAATAACTTGGTTCTTATTGTAAAAACTTACAGCTTTGGTTTGTGAGACAAGTTGTAAAATGCAGGGGGTAACTTTACCCCAAAATTCCAATAAAATATTTAATGTAACATTGTGACTGTCGCTATTAGTTGAATTATTCTTTGATATTTCTTCTAAATATACTGTCCAAAGCTACAAAAGTCAGAATATTAATTATTCTGGTTTATTATATTAATTATTAATATTCAGAATATTATTAAAATAAATATTAAATTTAAAAATACCTGACATAGTATAAATGCATGAAACAAGGAAGACATATGAGGAACAGAAGTTTTACATTGTTCAGGAAATCCAGATAAAATAACCTGAATATGGTCTGCTATGTGGCAAGAACCTTCTTGAGGAATTGGCTGTGCAGTGGGTACTGGTAAATTGTGTGTTTGTGCATTGTTATTAGAATTACACATTGCAGTGTAAGTTAAAGATCCTAATAATAACCAAGATAATAACCTTATATGACTGACACAATCCATATACTCTCGAACCCTTTGTAGAAAATTAATAATGTATATTACTGTTATATTATACTTCATAGATAACACAAAATTAAAAAATTTAAAAGAAAATAAACATACAAAATAAAATTGTTTAAGTAAATGCATAAGTAAAATATATGCATATGCTTTTTAAATATTAAAAAGTATATGACAAATATTATAAAATGAATATATTTAATTTTTTAATTTAAAATTTGAAATTAATTCACTTATATTCACCCTTGTTGTAACATTGAAGGACTGCTATAAAGCCATGGTAAATATCTTGCAATAGCTCTATTTTCTCGATTATTTCCTCTCGTTATTTCCAAAGCAAGATATTGAGCAAGACCACATTTAAGAGTTCCACCTAAAGTGTCTTCATTCAATCCTGACTGCATTCCTTTGCTATAACTCTAATGTAAATCAATTAATTGATAAATTTATAATTAAAAACAATTATTGTACATTTATATATAAATCTTTTTTATATATTATTATATAATCATATGTTATTCTCAATCATTTATTTTTACCTTAATGCGACTCATTGTATGAAAATCTACTAAAAATTCCAAAATATCTGATAACTGATTTCTTAAGGACTCTGATGCGTTGGTATTATAAATAAATGATGTATCAATGTATATATCTTCCAAAGGAATAGTTGTTGGTAAAACACCACCAACATCCTATAAATAAATATTTATAAAATTAGTAATGTATATAATATTAAATATTATTTAACAAAATCTGTAACTTCTTACTTGTAATACAAAATGGAGTAGTAGAAGAAAGTTTGTATCAGGGATTGTAGTTTTAAATTTAATTGCTTGAACTAATTCATAAACTATGGTTCGACTAAGAAAATGTTTATCACGATCACGTGTAAATCCTCGATGACAAAGGTAACATAAATCCGTTAGAAAACTGTATGTTATAATGCAATTTTGAATCGCATAACTAAGCACCTTAGAAAATGGATCTAACATTCCCTGTAAAAGAAATAAATCAAAATCATATGACAATTGAAAAACGGTGAATATATATGATGCTACTGCCATACATAGTTTTTATTAAACATACTCCATGTATGGTATACTATGATATTTAATAAAATTCCATTATAAATTCTGACTTTCAAATTACATCACCAATTTACAAATTTATAGCACGCAGAATATGAATTAGAATTTTAGATTACTTTTGATTGCTGAATTCCTGGTACTTTTAGAACTGAAACCATAATTCGCAAGAGTGGCGTCATATCTTCTATGGATGATAATACTAATACGATTCTACGAAAGAAACCGTCAAATTGAACAATCAAACCAGACCATGTTACAGTGCCAGGTCCTAATCCAGCTTCCAAAGGAAGGCAGTCTAAGTAACATGCAATATTGTGTAAAATTACAGGAAGTCTTTCAATGGGTAAGGATTTCTTCGTATTCAAAGTCTGAAATTGTCACAATTTTTAATTGAGTTATTTTTATTTATAAATATAATATTATATTAAATAATATATTTCTCTATAATTATAAAATATTAATTAATATTTATTATTAAAGATAAATAAAAAATCAAATCAAATATTACATTTTAATTTCTTGTTTTTAGAATAATAAGTATTATTTTTAAACATTTAACTCACCTCTAAAAGTAATTGCAAAGGCGCTATTGGGTTTAATTCATTAAAATCTATTAATGCTAAAGTCACACTCTTAAAAAATTGCATCCGAGTTGATTCTAAAACATATTATAAAATTAATTTCTTCTTATTAATTTAATAAATTAATACAAAAATATTTCATTTAAAATGTTATTTATGGAACAATTATTTCAAATCACTTGAATTAATATTATAAATATTCCAATTGAAAAATATTTATGCTAATATTATTTGATCAAATAGTAAGAATAGATTTAAACGTTTTATATTTTAACATGTTCAAAATAAGGAATAGTATTATCGTAGTGATTTATAATTATTCGAATTAACTTTAGGTGATAATTTATTTTAGTAGAAATTAAGTTTTTTAAGAAACCCTACCGTTTATATGTGTCTGGAACATTTGCATGAAAACGCCATTCGGAGCCAACTGATGAAGCACACATCGAAGAAACTGATGCGCAACGCTGATTGCACCTCCAGGCAAATGTAAATTTGTTTCATTTTGCCAGGGGTACATTGAATTTAGAGCCACTCTATATAAAAATAACTTCTGTTATAGATTTTTTACGACATTTTAAATTTTGATTTTATTTACACAATTGTAAAGAATCGATGTTATTATTACAAGTTTATATTTAAGAATCATCTTACTTTGTGACAACACTAAGAATTTCTGGCAATAAAGGTGCTGCTAATGCAGGTTCTCGATGAATAAATGTGCCTAAAGTAATTATGCATAGCCCTAAATCTTCATCAGAATATTCTTCTTTTATGGTTCCACATTCAGAGCATCTTGTTTTAAAATAAATTAATTTTATACTAGTAAATACGTACTACTTACTTAAATAATTTAAATACTGAATATTATCTAATGCTAACAATATTGTTTTTTATGATACAATTTATAAAAAATAGTTAATTGTTACCGTTCGTAAATGCAATCATCTCCAATTCTAAATAAACTTTGTTTTAAATTGAAGTCAGCATGACATGCTTGTTGTGATACGAAATCAAAATTTCGTTGTGAATGAAGTCCAGGCCTAATAACAAAATTAAATATATTATGAATGCATTAGAAATGATTACTCTATAAACTTTATCCATTCAATTTACCAAGATTCAATATGTTTCGTTACTCCTGCTCTTTGCATAGATACTATAGGAGTTTTACGCACTTTATCTCTATATAAATGTAATTGTTCATTTGCTTTGTTTCTGCGATCACATTCTATTATACGCGAACAAAAATCATCACAATCGATATTCGGTGGCGGTGATTCTAAAGCTACTTGCTTTATTAGTTTTCTAGGGCTAGTTGATCTGCTTGGTTGAATTTCAATAGAAGTTGGATTTAGTGACTAAAATTAGAATATAACATTATTTTAATTATATAGTTTATATATAGCGTAAAATATTCTTTTAAACAATACATACTATGTTTTCGGATGTTATACTATCCTGTTTAGCGGTATAACGCTCAGAATCTTTCAAATATGAATCAATACATTTTGTATTATCTAAAAAACCATGTATGAATTTTATAAACAGTCTTCTTTTAATTTTTGTTATTGTTTAAAATTATTGTTTTATACCTTGATTTTCAGATGATCCTAAAATTTGCCGAACACTTTCTACAAGACCTGAAACTGAATCTCTTTGAGGTCCTACAGGTAGTAATCTTTCTGGCATTGGTAATTCAAGCTGTGACACACTATGAGAACTTGTGACATCGCTTGATAAACACGTTTCACTGTCTTGTTCAAAAGATGAGTCTGCCGCGTCTGATTTCAATTAAATATAGGTATAAAATCTGTCTTCTAAATATGTCTTATATATTAATTGTCATACGAACAAATTGGCTTCAACTTACTGACAGTTAATACATCCATTTTCGATAGAGGTGATTCTGGAGATCCGTAGGTATCTTTACATTTAAGTACCCGCTGAACATTCCTTTGACCTTTATTGTAATGAATGAAGTTGTCAGTATATTACAATTAAATTTTGTATAGAAATTTTATATTCATTAGCCTTACTACTGGTAGATCGTGTGATAGTGCCAATAGGTAATAATCTCTCTATAGTTGGTGTAGATATTTTTTGTTGTGAATTAATCCAACCTATTAATTGTTGACTGCCTTCTGCATTAGTAGTTTGTGAGGATGCTGGTGAACTAGACTGTTCACTGCTTGTAGTCGTTGTAACTTGGCCGGATGATAGAGGCGAGTCCAAAGGTTTACTCGATTCAACATTTTTTTGATGTTGTAATTTTTTTGACCAAGAAGATAATTCTGCTCCATCAGATCGAGCTCTTTGCAGTACACTTTTTTGTTCAACTCTAACAAAATTTTAAATAAATTTGCTTTAGTATGATAAATGAGACGTTGAATTAATATTTATAATAATGACAATACAATAAATAAATATTTTAATATCTTTTGCAATCAATGAAATTGTTTAAAACCTTAAATAAAAAAATAATACATTCTTGTTATGCGTATATTATTAGTAGAAATTTGAAATACTTACCCAGGACTAACATTCGTGCTAATAGAAAACAAATTAGGAAGATTAGGTTTGGCTATTTTATTGTTTTCATAGTTAGGATTTAACGATTTGTTATCCGAATTGAATGGTGGTTTAACTAAAGACGTTTGACCACTCCAAAATGCATTGTGCACCATCATTTTAACTCCTTCATGTACGCTCCATTTTTTCTATTTAATATATAAAGATATTTAGATATTAGAAACAATAACATGTTATCTAATTAATTATAAATTAATGTAATACTTGTTAAATGAAGTATACAAATTAAAACAATTCATTTTAAAAGCATGAAAATAATATTAATTTAATGATACCATCCTGAAATCAATGTTATATCAAACCGTACATGATTATTATCATCTTCACTTCCTAAAAACCAGTTCGGTCTTGTTTTTAAGTCAAGTTTAGTACGATTATCATCATGTTCAATAACACTAGTGACAAGAGACATTGCTTTTCCTAATTGCATTTTTTTAACAATTGCGGTACTATCCTCCATTTCTCCAAAAGATCCGTTACTACTGCCTTGTAGCGTGCTATCAGATTTTGGGCTTTCCGGTATTGCAGCCAGCTCGGATTCTGTGCTATCCGCATTGATCGAATAGCTTTTCAGAATATTAAATAGAAATAGTAAATTGTATGATTAAGTAAAAAAATAAATATGTATTTTGTATATATAAAACTTTAAGTTTAAGTCAAAATTTTGTTTGTTGATATGAATAAATTAAATTGTATAGCTATCTGATAAATAAAAATAAAAATATAAAATATTATAAGTAAAAACCTGGAATGCTTTTTAGAGTAATGACAAACAAGTCCAGATTCTTCCCAATGTGTCTTCATATGAGACTGACCGTGAGCACCTGGACTACGCTGATAATTTGAAATAAGAGACATATTTTCGGTTTCCATATCCCCTACGGCATTTCCTGACAAATCGTGTTCTATTTATAATAAAACATTGAAAATGGTTACAATATCCATTGGTATGTACTTATTTTTGTATTAATTTTTATGTTGAAAACTAATTTTATTTTAAATAAATAAATTTCTATATTAAAAATTATTTATTAGTTTATATTTTGTACGAATATTACTATGAGATTTTGATGGTGGTGCTCCCATTACAACCACCGCTGGTATTCTTTTACATTGATGAAATTGGTTATCCAGGGTATTTAAAACTATCCGTACCAATGCTTGGAGTTGATTACACCACGATTGTTGTCCATACTGACCCTAAGAAATATTTTTTGAAATTGATAACAACTTCACAATAATTTTTGTTAATCAACATCTGCTGTTTAATTGTAGTAATATTAAAAAATATCATTCGCTAATAGAAAATAAATTATTTCTTCATATAAAGGTATGATAATATATAAATGTATACATAAATATCAGTCAGAACGTACAATATTCATTTTTATCATAGTATACTTTCTATATTCAAAATTAATTATATTCAATTAAATAAAATCTCTTGGCATAATCCATTGCGTATAGAAAGTATATTCAATATAATGTAGTGTATATGTATTAAATAATACAATATTTTTTCATATATATATATATATATATATATATATATATA
>JABFQC010003376.1:0-14227 GCA_022817085.1 Psilanteris sp. ZL-2020
CAAATAAAAATTTGCTCGGGCAACAACATAACATATTTAATATATGTACAGCAAACTTTTTACTTGATCTAACTAAGAAATTTGTATTACAACAAATATCGTTGTTAATGCAAGTAAAAATGTATTGAATCCAACTAATTTAGGAAAACAATTCTTAGTTTGTTGTCATTAATATATTATTTTTCTCCGTGTAGTGATTATTAATATTACTATTAGTCACAAATTAAAAGAGTGAATGTGCTTTAAATTATTTTGATGTACTGTTTTTGTTCCAGCAACATTTAATGTTGATTGTAATTATATAAATACGTTATATACGAATAAATACGACATAATAATATACGGTAATAAATCTTCAATTAATGCATACGTTAATAATTCTTAATTAAATAATTATCTTGAATAATACTTCAAGTACTTAGATTTATTTTTAAAAATGACATACCCGTGTGTATTCTAACCATAAATTAATAAGTTTAACTCAACATGTTACATATTTATACAACAGTCCATTAAAATTGTATACATGCACACAAAACGCTTCAGTTTGTTGAAATTATAATAAAAAAGTACGATAAAACTCATGCAGCAAAACATCAAAAAATGAAACACTCGCGGGGTCTGCACAGATCATACCTCTATTGTCTACGTTCGTATCAGTTTGGCGGCGTGAAATTGAAGCATCGTTACTTAACCGAGCCGACGCCATTTAAATATTTTGATCCCATTGCTGTCCTCGTACGTCGGTGGTGCCTCGCGAATTCGAACCATTGGCGCGAATGTTTAAAAATTATTAATCAATTGTCTGAGAGCGGAAAGGACGAAAGTTCATCTTCTTCACTTTTTTTCACACATTACATCTTATACTGACACAATCACCGGAGCCGGTACACAATTAAGGGTGCGGAGAAAGCCCCTCGCGCTGAAAAGGGTCTTATCATCCTGCGTAAATGAAATAGTCGCGAGGGTGAAGGCTTTGCCCCTTAAATTTTAGTCACCGCATCTGGACGCGACAGGTCAGGGTGTGCTTTGTTTCGGTCCTCTACTTACATCTCGCGAGATTTGCTACCGACAGGCGAAACAAAAAAGACTTGCAAAAATACGAGCGAGAGACAGAGAAAAGCTGGATGGCACACATACAGATGGGTCGCGGGTACCAAAGGTAAGGCGAGACCGCGGTCTAAGTAATTTTTGCACCCATAGAGAGAGACAACAGAGGAGAGCCGCAGCTTCCTTCTTACCCTGTACTACCGGAGCGATGCTAAAATGTAGTAAATGCGAGGGAGCGCGTTAGACGGGGACAGAAAATGAGTAAAGGGGAGTGGGGCTAGCCCGAGGGTGGTTGGGATGGCTTTGGTCCGGGAACCAGCGTCGATGCTGTATTGATCCGCGCGCGGGAGCTAAAGTAAGCTGGAGCGTTGCCTTGGAAACCTCGGTACCCAAGCCCCAGACCCCTCGTCCCTTCCAAGCAAAATACCCCCGCCCTGTTTCCGAGCCATCTCGTTTCGCTGCGCGTTTACTTTTTTTCTCTTTCTCCGTTTCGGCGTGTGCGTGTCTTTCTCTCTCTCTCACTCTATCTATCCCTCTCGCTCCGTCTCCCTTCCCGCGTATCTTCGTCTTCTCTTTCGCCACGTATCGTTACGGGCTCGTAATAAGGTACACGATGGCCGACCCGTGTACAAAAGTGCCGTTTCGTGTACGTGTGTTTACGTATTGCTGCAAGTTTCAAAAGATCGCGACCTTACCGGCTAAGTCACGATTCTAAAATGCACCGTCATTTAATTAGGGGGATTAAACGATGATTAATGCCGCGTATAGAGTCAAACGTGTTATGGATTCTTTCGCTCTGACCAGATTGTGCCATTTCAAGTCTTTTGGCAAACATTTTGCAGTTCCCACAGAAATGGATCAACTTTTATCGATGAAACCATTTAATCCGTTTACATCGATGATCGTGTACAATCGAACGCGATTGTTATTCCGTATCGGAGTTTATTATCCATAAACTCGAATTAAACAAAATATATATATATATATAAGCTACTCCAGGAAAGGGTCTTTATTACACACGTATTTATGAACAATTTCGTAAAATCTTCGTTTTTGTTGTTATGGTTATAGGTATACCTATATTATTTTATGCCTCAAACTCATTATTATTATTTAATACATATTCTTTACGGAATATTGTATGCGTATATCAATAACACAAAGCATTATTGTTTCTTCAATTTACTTTATTTTTCTTAAAGTAATACTTTATTGCTTTTAAAATAAATCGGTATATACAAGAACGTTTCGTGTTGTATGAATAGGTAGTGTACTCAGACTGGAACTGTTTAACAATTGAAAAAGGGATTTAGACATTAATAATGGAATATAAGGGTTTTTGAATGCAACGAATTAAGCTATCGAATTAATATAGTTGTTGAGATAAATAGTTAATTGTAAATAATTAAAGCGAAGATTTTTTTTTATCAATTACAGTTTTTATTTTTATCAAGACTTTTCATATACTTTTTATATTCTATTTTATTTTGTTATAATTTTAAAATTTCTCTTGACATTTTCTTCATTTATTTTATAATATAGTACCTTCATCTAAATAAATAATTTAATTGCGCATGAAAAAAAAAAAATATATATATATATATAAGAATACATAATGGCGTAGGTCAACAATCAGAAGCTTTAATAAGTTTCATAAGATACAAAATTCTTATTTTAAGAATTGTGAATGAAGTTTGTTAATATTTAATTAACATTCACGTAGAAGATATTTGAATGTCATATATGTAATGGTTCTCGCAGAATCCACGGTACGATATATTTTATTGATAAAGGAATCGGTAAACTCGTCGTCAATATAATTGAAAATTTTAACTGTTTTATAATTATTTATTCCTTATCGATTTCATTCATAAATAAAATTATAACATAAAATTAGATATACATATATAGGCTCATATTTACATAGTTCTTCCAAACACCGATTCAATAATTAATTATTGCCACAATATATAAATTAATGATAATTTTTTGTACTTATTTTCTATTGCAATTTACATCAAAGAACAAAACTCGTTTTAATGTTAACTACTGAATGAAACCTTAATAACTTGGAAGAAACACGCATTTGGCTTTAAAAGATTATATAAATCATCTATTTGCATACTATATATTTATCGCTTCATCACTATAGAGAATTTAAAATTAAATAAAGAGCTCCGTGCTGAAATTCAAAGTTAAACAATATACTTCTCAAATAAACTAAAGAAATTTAGTGAAACATGATAATTTCATTTCGAATTGTAAAAGTACGGAGCATTTTGAAATGGACTTTTTAAGCGAGGTTTTTACCCGAAATTAAATTCTACTTTAATATACAACCTCTTTCGTTAAAGAAACTATTTCACAGAATGTAAATGTAACTAATAAGTTTAATATTCTAAACTTCGCTGTAAAGCGAAAAGCATCATGTTAATAATACTTTAATAATTAATCATTTAAATAATAATTACAATGATGGAACGAAACGTGACTGTACTATACAAGGTAATAATTTGATTTAAATAAATAAATAAATATTATTCAAAAATAATATATACTTTCAAATTTTATTATGTGAATGAAAATGAAAACGAATTTATAATTGTACAACATTTTTCTTTTATCAAATTTATTAATTAAAAATAATTTGATTTAATATTGAAAGTACACTTAAAAAAATTATTACGAATGAAATTAATAGTTAATAATACATTATTTCTTTTTTTAAAGAATCATTACCGTTCCAGAATTCTTTTCAAATATAAACATTGTACAAACAAATATATATTTCTGATACTTTTAGTTTACCGTACTCAAACTGGATTGCATATTATAACGGTAACGATCGTTTACCATCTTTGTCGACAACAAAGCTGTTTTTATCACTAGAATTATGTTTATTTATGTTACTAAAAAAGGATAAAGTGATTACAGTTCATGCGCACAATTTGAATCTCGTATAAATGAATACATTTTGTAAAATAAGCTCTTTCAGTTTGAATAGAAAGAAAATCCTAAAGTATATCATTTTTACTTTGCAGTCTGTACGCTCGCACAAAAATACCATATAATTTCAATAAAATATTTATCTTCAAAGATCGCTATATGTTTACCGATACCCTTTGACTGTTTATTAATGAAACAAAAAATAAAACGAACGAGAATAATAATTGAACTGAATTCAGCACACATTTATTTACATATGTATATCACATAACCGTAAAGTTCTCGTCAAATTATTCTCATTGCACACACATATATATATTGCATTATAAAGTGAGCTGTACGCCAATAGAAATAATAATAATTTACTGCGCGCTATTATAAAATAACGGGAACTAATTACATCGAAATACTTCAAACGCTGATCAAATTTCAGTTATAAACCAACAAAAAGCATTTAATATTCATAAACATGCAAATATCAAAGAATTCAATCATAATAGTTACACCAAATGTTATACGGATGAGCGGCAAAAAGGTATACTATTAGATTTTGAAATATTTCCCGAAGTGCGATCAGCGCAATTTAAGTTTCGTAAGGAGATAAGTACATTTTATTCACTGTAAAAGCGCAAACTTCTTTTCACCTTTATACACATAATTATGAATTAATCCCGAATAATCAATATACATTAAATAACTAAATAAATAATAATTTTTCAAATTTCTCTCGATAATCGATTTCAAATATTCGACTCGAACCGATCTGACGTTAGGATTAAAGAATATACCGTTTATTAAGACAAGAGTTACAATATCTTGCATATATATATATATGTATAGTTAAAGCTGAAACAATGATAACACTCGGGTGTTGTTACTCGCAGTGCCGAAACGAGCGTCAGTTTATACCAAAGCAGTCATTATCCGGCGCGTATCGACTAGTAAAATATTTTAAGTCTTGTAATAAATGTGGTTTGAATCATCGAAATAGGCTTTGTGAAAGAATCAATATTGCGTATGCATCATGATTGGCGAGAGGGATGTAGCGAGCTGCGTTTTCACGTGACAGATGGACTGAGTTGCGGTGAAGCGAGGGAGAGCTTTTGATTTCGTTGCTACATTATGCCGACGGTTGTCATGTATAACGCCCGTCTGTCTATCCGTTCGTCCGCGTACTCGTCCACCGCGATACGCAGACTGAGCGCGCCACAATCCAGCATCTACGATCCCTTTAGCATTCATGCGCTTCTAATGACTAAACAATCACAAAAACTGATTCGAAGCGATTTGTTTCGACACAAATGACAACCGCTTCGTCATTTTCTGCATACAAATCTGCATTATTGTGTCGCGCTATTTCGTCGTGTACACAACAGAAATTACTTTTGTTATAATTTTTAACAAATCGACTTTAATATTCAACTTATACCGAATAATCATCCGCTCCATAAATGCGTCGATTATTCAATTGACATACGGCTTTTTAATTGTCACCATTTTTCGCATTTTCTATATACTTATATTCTGCGTTATTATTCCGGTCATTATATTGTTGTTGTAATCGACGATGGCGTTTTAGATATGGTTTTGTAACTGCGCATCGTCAAATTTGACTGTAAAACCAGTATCCAATGCCACGTAAAATCATAATGGAAAAAAATAATAAACTTATATTTATATACACGCATATTCTCTTCCATTATTCATTATTTTAGCTTCCTTTTAATATTGATAATTTTATTTGGAAATAGTAGTCTGTATTGAATTTATGACTCAGGACGTTTCAAATCCATTTCAAAACTACCGTGTTTTATATTTTTTAAGCCAATAAGCAACCTTCTTTGTTTATTAATGACATATTCGTTATACCTTTGACATTATTACTTTAAACCATTACAAATAAATAGCTTCCAGCAGCGAGTGACATAATTTGATAGAGATTTTGAAAAGTTACTTCAATATATATATATAATTACGATGTTAATGATTTCAAGTGACAAGCAGTGACTTTAAGTTGCAATTTTGAGATCTTTTTTTTTAAAAAACATTATCTCTTTGTTTGTATAATTTTAATATTAATTTAATTTCGATACCTACACTAATGCTTCTTTTTTTCGCTTGACTAATTTTAGATACGGATACAATATATAGGAATTTATAACTAATACTATATAGTATTACAAAATGTCCAAATGTTTTTAAAACGTTAACTAGATTGTAGTCAAATTTTATATTGTTTTATTTATCCGTAATGAATTTATATGATTCAAGTATCATACTTTCCGTTTATATATATACACACGTATATTATTATTATTATTAATCTTTTTATGTACATTTGGTATTTTTCTATAAAATATATTATGTTTTTTGTAATTTTATCGATAGAAACTCAAAGTTTGTTGAACTCAATCTCATCCCGGGTTCCACAACCCTCCGAAAGAGTTCACCACAAGTTGGTCCAACGCAGCATCCCCCGTAAAGCAGTGCACCCTTGCGGAACACTGATAAAACAAAAAATGTTAGGGGTGGCACAAATGCGCAGAGCCAACGCGTCATCTTTTTTTTTCATCCACCAAATTTTTCTATATGCCTAAAACCATTTTTTATTGAAACATAAACTGTGTTAAAAGTATGATTAGTTAGGCGCATTTCAATCATACGATTGTGTTTCGTAATTAAAATATGTGCGTACCGAGTCGAAGGCAAAATACAGCTTCTTTTCAAGGATTATAAAGATGTCTGCTTTTCACGAACATTCTTGATCCTACGGGATTGAAACTATTGCTCCGATTGCTGCTCTCAATTAAACTTTGGTATGTCTTTACATCCTTTTCAACCATTTTCAAGTCATTTATTCAAAATAAATTTGTTAATAAACGTTAACGAAATTTGATTTTTTAATCAACTTTATTACATTTGTAGAAAACAAGCAATTTCATTGTTCATTTTAATCGATTGATTGACAAGCATTTTACAAAATGAGATCATATGATGGCGAAAGTAGTTCCTGTGAAGAAGATGACAGACGAGAAACGATACCAGATGCACATATTCAGCAAGGTGTATGGCAAAGATCTGCTTCTCATCCTAATTGGGCTTGGGATCACAGAGGATCGGTAATTTGTTTATAACATTCGCAGTTTGATGTGTTTAGTTTATTTGTTTAAAGTTAATTAAACGCTTTTATAAGAATGCAAATATTATGGTTCTAAAATAATTCTAGAAAAAAAATATTTTAAATTTATAAATGTATTTGTCAAAGGTTGAGGAATCACTTTTGTGCACGTTTAATCATTTTATTTTCGGAAAACATATTTACAACTTATATTAATAATATTTATGCATTTACATGCTTGATATCACAAATAATCAAGGAAATAATGCACGTCTACATATATATAGAATAGTTGATTAAAATTAATTGAATTTAATTGCATCTATAAAATTACATGCAACGAAACATTAAAAAAAAATTTAATCTAAAATTTAATCATTGTAAATGATTTAAACTGATTTCACAAAGCGACATCAACGACAGACATTTAGTTATGTTATTAATTTATTTAATTATTTACATTGATTATATATAAATATACTTGTTAAAATTATATTTAGGCTTTCATGTTTGCAGAGAATATTTTTACACAAATTATAATATATATTTGCATTGATTAAAAAGTATATATTATAATTATAATTATATATTAATAAGTTATTATTGAATAAATTAATTTTTGTTAATGCTACAAATATTGTATTATAGCATCATCCATTGACATCACAAGGGAATGCTGCCATTGAATCTATTGGATATGCAGGTCCTGGTACTTCGCACCCTACTCTTCCTGCGACTCAAACATCTTATACTTCACCGGATATAAATTCAAGCGCACCTGGAAGAAGAACTCCTTTAGGGGCTGTAGGACTAGGAGGATTTTATTTTCAGCAACAGCCACAACCCCATGCTTCATCTAGCTCTATGTCAGATGAAAATAGACCAGACCCAGAAAAGTAAAAATGTTTTTATAAAATTAACTAGCATTAACTTTTTATTTATATGTGATATAAGGTCATAACTATCTATTTTTACTACAAAATAAAATTACAGTAATGTAACGATTTTGTTTAAATTCATGGTTTAAATAAATTTGTAAGTATTCACAAACTCCATTGTGCATTATTAAATTCGAACAAATGACATGACTGTTCACATTGCAAAAATAGTAGTATTGTTTAAATTGTATATATTTTTTGTACATTTTCCTACGTTTATTATCTAATTCGACAAAACTTGAAACATTATTTGTTTTCTACATTATATGAAGAAAAATATAACTGAATATTCCTATAAAATAAACGAAACTGGACGTATATTTCCAAAACATAAATATATCGAATAAATTATAGTGAAAATATATTATAAACATAACACAGTATAATATAAACACAAAATAAAATATCATGTTTATGCTAGATGTTTACTATAATTTATCAGATAAATGTATGTTATAAAAGTATACGTCCACTTTAGTTTATTTTATAGTAAAATTTCAGTTATATTTTTCTCCGTGTAGAGTACATTATTACACTGAGAAAAATAAATGACGAAAAATTACTATTTATTTCCTTAATTTGGAATCATAATAGAAAAATCAGAATAGTTACTATTTTTAAAAGTAATACATTATGATAAAGTAGTATTTTTTAATGTAAAGCTTACTTTTTCCTTTTAAAAACAGTAAATCTTATTCTTTTTCACTTATGATTCCAAATTAAGGAAATAAATAATAATTTTTCATCATTTATTTTCCTTAGTGTAGAATATATTAAACGGGACGTTTAAATATTTTTTCAAAAATAACACTTATAAGTGTTCCAATTAGCTTCAAAACGTTTCCTACACTGAAAGAAAAGTTCCTATAAAAATTTCCTTATTTTTAATTAATTTTATCATATAACACATTACCGTACTATCTACACAAAATTATTAGAAATATTAGAATTTTTCCCGTAAAGTATAGTCGACATTCTTAGTTGCATAATATTATTGTTCATACATTGTATGAAATAATGAAACACTGTTTTCAGGTCGCCTTATCATATACGTATCGTAATTTTCTACAATTTTGTTTCAGTGCATAAAACGTATATTTTATTTATATACTATATACTTTATCATATTATACGGTTTCGCAGATCATCACATAAATAATAACTTTCATTACATCTTTTTCTCGGTGTCCAAATTCCATTCATTTGAAAATATTTGTCAACATATATGTTTTAAAATATCTTCGTGCGCATATATATAATACAAATGAAACATAAATAATAAACTTAAAACTTGTACTTATTATAAATCTCTTTAACAATTAGATTATCAAAAATATATAATTATAATATTACGCAATGCATATAATAAATCAAATTATTATATATTATATCTGTTAAATAACATCAAATTTATTTGTAGATCCTCATCGTCAAGGTTAAATTGTCCACCAAAATCAAAGACAACTCGTCAAGGTAAAAGTGTTCGGTTAAATATTAATGCCAGAGAACGCCGAAGAATGCACGACTTGAATGATGCTCTCGATGAACTACGATCAGTCATCCCTTATGCTCACAGTCCTTCTGTAAGAAAGCTTTCAAAAATAGCAACATTATTATTGGCTAAAAATTATATTTTAATGCAAGGTAAGCAGTTGTTTGTGAGTTGAAAATAAATTATTTGAATTACTCATATACTTATACAAACCTTACGAAGTATATTTATTATGATCATAAAAATCGCGATTATATATTAGTATAGTATTATATAAACAATATTAAAATTCAAATAATAAATAATTATTGTTTTTTAATTAAAAATACAAAGAAACAAATTTTATATATATAGTTTAGATAAATATTACTTTCAACAAAATTATAATAATAAATTTGTTATACTAACTCTTAATAAAAAAATTGATGCAATTGCCTATTGTTAAAGCCCCTCATTTCGCAGCGCAGGTTTCCATCACACGTTCTTTAAGTATATAATAATACATTTTATAAGTAAAGTACAATAAATTACCGTAAACGGTAATTCTAAATTCATTTATATTTGATACAAAATTATTCTTAACTCATAAATTAGTATATAACATATTTGATCGACAATAGTTGATACATTATTTTTAATTATCCACCACTTTAAATAACTCAAAAACTATATATTCGGCTACTATATATATGTTTAACTAATTATTGAGAATGGAGATTTAAAGGTGCGATAGGTAATATGCGTATATACCAAAAAATTTAAATATTCAAGATAAACATTACATAGAAATGCTATAATCCCCAGTTTAAGAAATTTAATCTCCGCATAAATTTTGCCATACATGCAATACACAAAATACGATGATTAAATATTAATATATGTATAAAACGGCTATGTTTGATTCTATTGCATACTTACGCATTATATCTTCTCACGGACATATTGGAATGTATGATCTAATACGATATAATTTATTTCTGTCACACAGAAGTTTAACAAATTCGTACAAATACTAAAATTTAAAGAAATTTAATTTATAAACTCAACACACAGTATATTATAAGTTTATATTTATATAATTAGAATTAAAAATAAACTACGCATACCGACAAAACAAAAAGATTTAAATAATGTATGTTAATTTTAAGCAAATGCTCTGGATGAATTGCGCAGAGTAATAACCGTACTGCAATCTCCACATGCGCATACAACCGCACTGCCTCCTACGCCAGTTTCTTACGATTTACTTCAAGGTTTCCCGGGAAAACTTTTCCAAGGTGTTCCAGAAATGCAAAGTCTGTCAACGAATCCTCAAACAGTTACTACAGGTGGTCCTCCTACGGACAGTAGCGTCGTAAGTGGAGAATCCACTTAAAACATTTCTCGACATCCATTTTATTTTGTCCGGATAACAATTAAGAATCAATGAAATCGGGATTTATATTATTTGTAAACAATTTGAATTGATTAAAAAAGAAAAGAAAAAAAAATAATAAAACGTTCATTCAAATTATATTTGCAAATGCTTGTAAAAACATTTGCAACGAAATAATTTCAAAAACAAACGATCGTGAACGGATCAAAGAAAACAAGTTTCGTTTCAATTTATATATAGGATACAATTTGAGGTTACAATTGTATCCAATATAAATTCGAAGATGTCTTCGCTCACTTAAAGGAAAGTTACATTTCCGCCCATCCGATAGTCAATATAGTATGTGATACGTGTCAAGTTATGCTAGTCATAAAGAGATACGAAAATAATATTTATATATAAATATATATTAATATAACTATATTTAATATTTCGGCGAATCTTCCATTTATATAATATTATATATTATGTACGTTAAATACGATATATTCACTAAGAGTTTGATATGTATGAAGTGCCAAAGTAAAACTTAAACTGCGTCTATTTGTTAAAACCGAAATATCAAAACAATTGCGTCATGGCAAAGCAACTTTATCGAGCGAAACATTCGATAGCTTCCTAATTATTCTATATGATAGACTAGTCAGAATGCCAAAGTAACAGGAAATTATTTTATCGTATAAACAAATGAAAGTAACAAGTCATCGTGATTTGACAAGAATGTGTATAATTTATGAGATAAATAATAATCATAGAGAAATAAGTATTTCACGAATCATTTATCGTAATATTATTACATTATTTTGAATCGTTAAATAAACAGACAAATCATGAATACGCGAAACCGTAATTAAGTATCCAAGTCATGATTGTAATAAGTGAATTGAATGAAAATAATTATTGATTCTGAAGTCTTAGAATCAGGATCGGAAACATCCTACGTATAAGTGTAAAATGAGGATTATACTGTAAAAATTAGCAGTATCAAAATGTCTTAATTTAAGACACTTTTATAGTCAAGATAATAAAATTGTCTTATTATTAGTTACTATTTATGTATTTGCCGTGAAAATGTCTTAATTTAAGACATTTGTTTTAGTAGTGTATGTGATTCCCAGTCGATTGATATTCTACAGCGATAATGATTAATAGTCCGCCACTTTTAGCTGGTGGGTATACTGTATAAATAAACAGGAGTGTTTGAAGTGCGCGCAATTCAATAATTTATTATAATACATTAACATTTTTGTAGTCAAGCGGTAAAACTTCAAAATAGCTTCGTGTACGCATAAGAAAGCTTGGTTTATAAAAGTATGAAATTCGTTTTTTTTGCGCAAAAATATTTGAAAATTAAATTAAAATATAATGCGTCATGACATAGATACTCTACTGATTTTGTATTGCGTCATTTTAACAAATATATATATATATTTTATTTAACAAATATTTGCAATAAATTCATTTCTTCAAGTAATGAAGATAACGTCCGTAAGAATAACATGTATGTAAAGAAATAGATTTATTAAGTAATTAAGTAATTTAAGTAATTAAATTAAGTAATTATTCTTTACGTGTACATTTTTTCGTGTTGCAATTTGGCTGCGCATAATATAAAAATATACAAGAATAATAATATTAGAATAACATTATAGAAATAATTATGACTGAGAATTAAACTAGATTTAAACTATGTTAAATCAAACGGAGAGAAATAATTTGTTAAAGATTCTAATTTGTAAAATTAAAATTTATATTATATAAACATTAAAACAATAATATAAGTATGATAATAATTAGGAGTAATTTTAGACCCCATAAATTTATTAATACTTATAATAAAGAAATATATTTAATTTAATTTAAAATTATTATACAATATGATACATACACTTATATACTATATATACAACTCAACCTAATACATATTTCCTATAGTACATCAATAGTAATCATATATTTTTTATATTTAAATATTCATATTGCACATCACTTATGCGTATATTTATATTAAATATTGAATTATTTAATAAATTATTTTTCTCTATAAAATTGTGCGTATTTATTAAAAATAAAGAAAAGCAATAAATTATATATATAATATAATAAAATATTTTTATTTTTAATGAATATATAAAAGCGATGTTCTATACAGTGTGTGAAGTGTATTTACAGAAATAATTATTTGTTTAATTTTGTTTTAAATTATTACATTAAAAATAGTTTCAACATAAAAAAGAAATTATTCAAATATTGTTTCTGTTTATCTTTATATTTTTGTAAACGATTTTTTAAAATAATTTGTGTAATTGAATGTTTCTCCAAAAGTGAAATATGAATTAAACATACATAAGGAAAGTCCTGAAACATGAAAGTATTAAAGTAGAAATTCTAATTATAAAATTACCATATATTTATATTTATACATATATATTATACATATAGATATATACAATGTAACAACACGATTTTCTGTTTGATATTGACAAATAAAGAATATACAATACACAATAAAATTATTTTGGAAAATATCTAAAATATTACAAATAAAGTAATATAATTCTTGTTTTTATACATAAGTTTTGTTAATTTGTTAGTTAAATAGTCATTCAATTTATGTATACAACACATCTGAATATAGATACTTATTATTAGGTTATAATTTATATACAGTGACAATTAAAAAATTTAAACTGATAAAAATATTCATGTTTTATTTTAAACGTAATGTAATTATTTAGAATTATATAGAATAATCAAACGATTTTTAAACGTATCTGTTCTATTTTTAAAATTGTTTATACACGGAGAAAATTATTCGGTTAAAAATTACTATTGTAATGATTACTGTGTGGATATAATGGATATAATTGCATAAAATATTAACTTATTAGTTTTGTTTTTAATTTCTATAAAAAAGTTACTATATCAAATAAGAAACACTATATATACATATTATAAAAATAAACTTAGTTTTTATATTAAGAGCTACACAAAATTCGTGCTTGTTGTTATTCGTAGTACGTATAAAAATTACTATTTGAGTTAATAATTTATTACTCTCGCTTGAAAAATATATTTTATATTGAAATTGAACATTAGTTTACATATATATGTATTTGAAAAAACAGCATAATTTTTGTGTTATTTGAAAATTGATGTTATAAATATTTATTTTTTTACGGTTCCCGAGGCGAAATTTAACTCCTACTTACTGCCTCTAAATCCTACCTTTAATATCTGTTGAATCAGTTAAAGAGGGGTTATTTGTATACGTAAACGTATAAGAATAACTCCTACATAGCACCTAA
>JABFQC010003377.1:0-14225 GCA_022817085.1 Psilanteris sp. ZL-2020
CATAATGATTGCACAAACGTAAGACACTTTGATTCATAGTCCTTGAACATTTAAATTCTTCGGTAATGAAGTCTAAGTAACTTCGGCCGAGTACGAGTTCAGTTAAAAACGTATATCTGAAGATAACTGAATACATTAAGATATTTCTGTTTATTAGTACCAGATACCGAGCGCGCAGACGCTCGGGACTCGCAATAATAAACAAATAACGCGCTCCCGCTTCGATATATTCGCGATACAGCGAGGTCTAAAAATATATACATATATATATATCAAACAGTAGACTTTATTTCGCAACGGCGTTTCAATCGCCGCAGACCCGAGTTTATAATTGGTTTAGAAACCGATTATTTTATTTCTGAACCAACGTTGCCCTACGCGACCGCACGACCGGCAATTAATCGCGCCGATTTGAGAATCGGGCTACGGCCCGTCTTGGATCGGCCGTTCGTTTTTTATGCGCGATCCATCGTGATTTGTGTCAAACTGATTTATCGGCGGGATCCGCGCAGATTAATATTCAATTTCCCGTGGGTCGGAAAATGTTTAACAGTGTTATTATTCCGAGACGGTTCGGTCGCCTGAATCATTTCGTTTGAGTTGCTGCCGTCACGGTCTGATGCGCCGCAAAGAAATATGGAAATAGTCGTGTACGTAAACAGTGGGATTCTAATGCTTTTGAATGATATAGATGAGCATAAAGCAGATAAACCAGAACCATTTGTCTGCTTTTTGGAAGTTGTTCCGCACGACAATGACCCGGTACGAGAGCCGTACCTTCGGTGACCATTGGGAGCGAGAGCAGCGGTTGGGCACGCTGGTTTATTTCAGGGATAATCCAAACAAATGTACTCTGTAGCTCGCGAGTAAATAACATGCAAATGCCGTAATGCTGGTTGACCGATGGCTTCACTCGTCTCCGATCTCGGTACGTGCTCTCGGAAATCTACACGATGAAACACTGTTCGTGTTGGTAGTCGTCTTTGCAATACGCATCCGAAATAAGGGCCGTGATGAAAATGGATGGATGACGCTATAAACGCAAAAAAGACGGCAACAAAGAGATGAGAAGGATAAAAGAAAAATAAATCGAAACATATCCCGCGCGTTTAAGACTTCGGCCCGCGGTTGTACTATTGCGAATCAATTTTCGATTAATGTATAACTCGAAATTGCAATCGCAAGATTGAGAACATGACACCGCGTTAGGGCGGAGCTGAATTTCAAAGTTTCCTTATCTTCGCTATCACTATAGCGTTCTATTAACCCACACCATCCTTTTTCCGCCCACTACTCTACATCCCTTGCGAATCACCTTGAAGGCTGTAGCTCGGCCGCGCGCTGACCATCCACCCTCTTAGTTTTCAGCAAGATCGATTGTTATGCATAGCTTGTATTTTGCTCATCTACTTCCACTATAAAGCCACTTCTATTACCAGCAAACCAGGTTTAATCTACAACTCTGAGACAATTTGCGGGGAATTGTCTCTTCAAAGAAAGTCATTTCCAAAAGATATCGCCACTTTTATTTTTTTCAATTACGCCGATATTCGAATGAGAAAATGATTATCGACGTTGTTAGCATGGGTTGTTACCTCGTTGCTATGGATTTTCGATAATTATTTGCATCAACTTGGCGTCATTAATAAATGAATATGTAACGGCGATGAGGAATATTTTTCGTGTTAGGGCGTCGCACACCGAATACAAACTTTGAATGCAAATGCAGATTATCCTGCTCGATATTAACTTGAATTATTTGAGTCTTAATGATGGCTTAAGCGCATGTTCGTTGATCTTGGAGATTTGGCTCTGAATATTACGGGGTATAATGAACTATTTGGAATAAACTATTGTTTACTGAAATTTTCAACTTCGCGTGCAATTTGCCACGAGTTATTAACATGTATTGTAATTAAAAGCTATTAAAATGGTCAAAAACGTTTGATGGTTGTAGCAGCAACGGAACGGCAAGCGTTTGTGCCTAATTTCGCGTAAATATATTATTTATTGTTCCATCTATTTCACGCATTAAATCAGTACCTCGTAAGACGCGAACAAAAAACGATAAATCAATTTTCCTTCCCCTCTTTTTTTATTTCCTCTCTCTTTTTCTTTTTTAATTTTATCGCATACAATTAAATCCAAACGATGAAAAGTCTTTACGCGTAAATTACCCATCTCATTTCAATAAACTTCAATTAATGTCAATCTCTTATTTGGACTAGTATCCATGCATTGATTCGATCTTAAATTCCACGTTGTAAAATGAATTCACGAGAAAAAGTGGACTCAGATAAAGCGATAGAAAGCCGAGAAAGATCAGAGCCATGTCGACACGGAGGGTGAATGAGGGTGTTTTTCCACCACTAGTTGCTCGTAGCATCCGGAAACCGTTGTTGGAATTAGTAAAAGAAAACTGACACTACATAAAAGATCTCAACTCGTTTCACATTCCTTCGTTACTTAACCGTGTTTCACTTAAATTGCTATATTTAACGCGTCATTTAGAGCACGGTGGCCACAATCACGCGAATTATTGTTAAACAAACGCACCTCCTAAAAACCAATCATTAATAAACAATACAATAATTATTTTTTCGGATTAACACCAGCGAAAAGAACATCGCGGCATAATTCACGTCGGACGTTGCAAATTAAGTTCACAGTAGGGATTCATCATACGAATGGTAAGTACGCAGAGTACCTATATTCAATGGTCGTTTATTGATCTCTCAAGTCCGAACCTTGCCTCCGCATAGACAGGATCTAACCCTATCTTCCATGGCTTCTCTCCTGACTGGCCACAACCACCCTCCGAGACACTGGACACAACGACTACTCCCTCAGTCGCTGTTCACCTTATTTGGATCCACTTGGGATAGCGGGTTCCCAACCTACCTCGGCTAATTCTTCTCCTTTTCCCAAAACGTCCACTCCACAACCACTTTAAAACAAAAAAAGCTGCGCAGTTATCTTCTTCCCACCGACAATTCCATCGCAATTGCCGCCGCCGAATAAACTATATGGATTAGCTAATAGAACGTCTTTGTTGAATATTCATACGAACCATTTAACATTTAAATGAAACATCACGATCCGAAATTTTGGTCAATTTGATGTTACCAAAATTTGTTCGACGTTAAACCGTGAGTCCCGTCCGTCACAATCGCAAAGTTCCCGTTCCTAAAGAATTTGCAGCGCAGTGATGATGACATAAAAGTTTCGGATTGAGAACCTCTAGTTTGGTAAAGGGTTGTTAGTTGCAGATAACTTATTCGCTCCACCCTCTCTCACACTACGGCGGATCCCTACCACGCATCTTAACCGTGCCTTCTCAACGACCGCGCGGTCTTCTTACTCAGTCCGATACTCCATCCTTCCTTGTCCCAGCGTCGTACAATATGGATTGCTGTACACTAACCAGCACACCTCTAACCAGCGCCCAGAACGTCCCACAGAAATACAGGTTGTCGATAAATTTAGACCATTCGTCCGATTCGTAAAAGGCATTCGACGCCTTTATCTTCTGTCTGGTCAGTTCGGCGAGAATTTCGCAGCATCGCGCTAAGCTGACAGGGTAATGCAGCATTGAGCAATTTTCGAATTAAAGAAATGGATGGTCGACGGGAAAGCAGCGGCTTCAAAAAGAGCTCAGCGTCGACTCGCGGATCGCAGAACCGCGTAAAAGTGAGATGTTTTCGAATCGTTGACTAATTGTTCGCGGAAATGATCGGGATGTTAGCGCGAGTGATGAATAATCCGCGACGGCTGATTTATTGATTCGAAGCAAAAGTCAAAGTTTAAATAATAATTTCACTAAGCGACGTAACGCGACGAAACGTGCGGCATGCATATTTATTAGCGGCCGGGCACCGTAGCGTGAATGTAATTAGGCATCCCATTTATATTTGTTTCTTGCATTTATTACCTATTTACTCGACTTTATTAGTTCACCTGACTGCAGGAACCAGTGATTTTGCATGTGACTCCTAATAATAGCGGGCGCTTCATACATTTTCATGGTATTACAAGATCGAAGCAAATAGACTGTGCACGCGGCAATTGCGAATGCATTATGCAATATAAATATTGATGCTTCCTACAAAAACGAATGCAATGAAGCAGACGAAATGCATAGCACACGCAGCCGAAGACTGAATTAAGACGGGTATTAAGGATTTCTATTTTCTGTTGTTGTTTTTGTTTTTTTAACGCAAAATATTTTCGATAAATTAACCGTAAATTCGATATTACAAACGGGCGTGTGATGTATAAGTATCATTCCACCCGACAACGTTTCGTACCAAGGACAAATTTCATTTACATGATTGCATTGAATTAATACATTAATCGATCGAAACTGTGCAAAAACATTTAAAATGAATTTGACGTTGAATCTTAGGAGCGAGGATAACGAAACGGCAATGTTTTGACGCTCGTGAAATTGGAATGAAAGATTGCATCGGCGTGATTTCGTGTCCCGTATAAGTGCGAGTTCTGTGAATTCGGGTTTGAAAAATGCGCAACCAAATGTCTCATCGGATATTACCAGCTAATCGTCTGAGTAATGTCCGCGTAAAATCGCTTCCGTCCATCCGCCGTGCAATAACTCTGCACGTACGTAATTAATCGTACGCGAGTAAATCACCGGTGTTTTTAAACGACGAATAAGGATGGCGGTATCCCACTTACCACGTAAAGAATCAGGGACAACCTATAAAATATCTTGGAACATGAAGCCGGTAATTCAGGGCGTGAGATACCCTTGTATTTGCCTGCACACTATATTATAATGTTGTTAAAATGATGTATAATGAGAGAATAGCATGTACGCTGTTTATGCGCGATAGAACGAGTATGCCTCAAATGCCTAAAAATATCTCGGCTATATGAATATATATATATATACATATAATGGCTGAGTCGAGTTTATCAAGCGCTCTTCCTTTGCTAATTAGGCATGGAAAAATTGCATTTCATTTGGGATTAGTTGTGTTATGAAACAATATATGCCACTGCGTGTCAAAAGATAATAAGTCAATTTAAAGTTTCCGTCGCAAGGACGTAAGTGTGTTGACATTATGTGAACATATGTCTGCGTTCTGCAAAGTTGAAATCGACTTATGTCTTTTTGGCTCATAGCCACGACAATAATACGTTTACTAAATTGCAATTCCAGCTCGTTTAAACGTTTATACTCGTTGTTATAACTGCGCGCGCAAATTCAGTTTAACCTTCATTTTTAAGCGTTATTAATAAAAGTAATTATAAAAGGGCGAAGGTCATTTTCTAAATTAGTTCGAAACGTTATTGATTTTCATAATTTCGTTAGCCAGCAGATATTGTTACGTAAATGGAACTTTTAAGAATGGATGCGTCCGTTCCCCAACGCGACGTCCTTATTTGATGTTACTTTTATTCTTATGACGAAAGATTCTGTAATTGAATAATTTGTTTTCGCGCAGTTGTGTGCGTCCCTTTTTAATTTTGTGATCGCGCCGTGAGCCAGGAGCTCGCGCGAAAAGTATCTGTCGATTCTCATTTTAAACCGGGACTGCTCGCCTAAGGTGACAAGACAACTACTAGTGCAAAAATGACCCGAGAAAATCGCTATGCCGTTAAGTACAGCTACATATTTAAAAGTCCATTAACGATAAATTATGCAACAGACAGGTGATTCGAGTTATTTTTACGAATTATTATTAAAATTCCGCTGTTAATTTATTACGAGCAATTTTGTTCCAATTGGATTAATTATTCTGCAGGAACGCAGGCATAATTATAAATACGGGTCGAAGGGATTGCGAAAATGCAATGGGAGAAAGTTCGGTTGCATGCCATTATTAATATATAAGTTATTTTAAAACAAAATGGCGCGCAAATAAATGCGCAATAATGTTTATGTTACAACGTGAAAAAGGTTGTCGAAAAATTTGATGGGCTATTCTCTCAGACTGGCAATATAAGTCTAAACATCAGAAATATCTTTTCGAGTACTTCAAAGGATATCTAAATATAAACCCTATGATCAGCGAATGTTTTAAAGCGTTAATAAAACGGTCTGCGCGGAAGATAATTTCACGCAATTTCAAAAAGTTAATTCTTCTCCGGAGGTATTGAATTTAAATGACGATTGTAGCGAACTCAAATCAACCGATAAAATGGGCAAAATCAAGAAATAAAAAGTAACGCCAAAATCATACACCGATTGCAAATTCACGCGCACGAATTTAAAAGCGTGTATATATACAGTTCAAAACCATCGAAATAATCATCAATCTCTTCTCTGCGCAAGAATAATCGTCACATTAATCTCGTGACAGTGAATTTTGGCAACTTTGACACTCATTAGATCAACAAAGAAAAATCCACGTTTCAGCAACGCTGAATTGATAACGCGCACAAAACGAAAACGCAACAACGAGAGAGAAATTGAGCTTTGAGCCAAATATGTCTAGTGCAAACAGTTATATAAACGACGGGACTGGCG
The DNA here is from genome assembly GCA_022817085.1 of Psilanteris sp. ZL-2020. Classification (NCBI taxonomy): domain Eukaryota; kingdom Metazoa; phylum Arthropoda; class Insecta; order Hymenoptera; family Scelionidae; genus Psilanteris; species Psilanteris sp. ZL-2020. The sequence continues at coordinate 6,494 of JABFQC010003377.1, forward strand.
TGGCGAGTTAAAGGCCAATAAAACTTAACTCCTAATTAAGAAGCGTGAAGGATGAATCTATTATACGTAGGAAGGAGAAGAAGAGAAGACAACGTCGTCGAACGAGATGGAGGTGGAGGCGTCGAATCTCGTACACGTATTCGGCCGAGCGCGCATATGCCATAATATCGTTGGTGTGATATAAACATACAGACAAAGCCAGGAGGGCATACGTGTTCATTAGTCGTATTTACTACTTAGCATTTCAAATTCGGCCGGAGCGCGAACGATTCAAACGTAAATAGGATCTGCCACCACTCTTTTGGGCAATCAAATATTTTAATTTAATCGCCGGACTAATGATCCGCCTCATACGTGGATGCTCAAGGTGCCCACCAAGTTGGTCCCACTACCTCTTAATTTGAGCCCACGACACCAAGATATTCGCTGCTCTCGCTATCGCGCTGTGCCTTTTCCCTTCCGCTCGACGTACGAAAATAAACATAACTCGACGAACAAGGACATTTAATTACGCGCATCATATGGAACAGATAAGCCAGATAACCATGTAAATCATCAATTACCCAAGCTTCCAGTTTGTTTTCGCGTGTACACGACGAATCATTTACGATTACGAAATTAAGTTGGATATGTGGTGGAAAATAATAATAATAAAAAAATACATAAAGAAAAAAGGCTAAAGAAGCTGATTTAAAAAGTGACTTTTTCGCGTGACATAAGACTCGGTCTGTGTAATTACTATAATTAGTTAAATTGGTGACTTAGTGCACAATCAATTAGATTTAATTACGTATTCTTCAATAATTCTTTTTCGAAATCTTATAGCGATTCATGGATAACCTTGCTTTAAAACCTGCGAAATATTATATTCGTGTTTAAAACTTTCGCTATTCTTTTATACCATTAAACGTAACGCCATATATTTATTATGCAAACGTAATCATAAAAATGATCTTTTTTATCATATCGGACCATACTGAGAAAAATCAAGACTGGAAAACAAATAACTTTACGCTATAAGAAGCAAACTATCAAAATTTATTTTTTTTTAAACAAAAACGAATGCAGATATTTACACACGCGTAGAAAAACGTTCCGTTAAAAATTACTGAATTGAAAATAAAATTTCAGTTAGAAATTACTGAACCTTATAGTAAACATGGCTGATTGTTTGTAAATAAACACCGTAAATTTATCAATATTTACTATAAGGTTGACTAATTTCTAACTGATATTTTGTTTTGTGCATAAGTTAATGCATAAGTTTTTAATAATATTTACTGAATCTTTTTTCTGCGTGTATAACAGTGTACTTTTCTAATGTATTATATATAATATCCAATTCCAAAAAATGCTCATTAAAAGCATATTGCATTGAATTTTCGTGTCTTTTATTTTGTCTCGCGTGGAATTAACAATAAATCAATTTAATATAATTATACAAAGATATATATGTATGCTCAGTTATATCTAGTCACCACGGCATAGACGGCCGAAATTTACCAAACAAGATCAGCAAGAATTCAACTTTCTTTTGACGTTGATTAATTTGAAACATTATATTCGAAATTAAAGCTAGGCAATTCACCCGCATGAGGCTTTTGTTCTTATGTTTTTATGGAAGAAAAAAAGGCCGAGATAGATGCGGGCCAAGAATTCACGATGAATTATTCAACCGACGAATAATCACGTCCCATCTAAGATAAGAAGTTGCAATCTGCCCTTAGTGTTTACCATTCTTTTAATCATAATTGAGCAAACAAAACTGGGCATTAAGTTGTCATGTTGCGCGATGGAAGGCAATTTCAGCCGATTACGTGAATATAAGAATCGGACGAGCGAATTTTCATCGTAACGTCGAAGAGCCTTTCGCATACGACGAGCATGTGACACCGTTCGATAAGGTTAAGTCTCAAAAGCTATCTAATTAATGTCTACCTGGGTATCGAGATTCTTAAAAAAAAAAAAAAAAAAAAAAAATGAAAAAACCCGAATTTGATTTTTCACGCGTGGAATTCCACGTAAATAACCGTCTCGTGTGTGATTGTAAGGATTTCATCCGAAGTAATTTGACTATGGAATAATTCAACGCGGCGTAATGAAGCGGAAGGCCGGCATTGGCTGATAAAACATACATTTTTGAGCATCAAATTTTTTGCGCATAAGTTAATCCTCTTATTTCATCTAATCAAAAAGAGACAAACAGAGAACGAATGTCGGGTTTTCGCGGCACTCCTTTGGGTGCTTAGCTTTGGAAAATTAATTTGGACTCAGTCCAGTCGCATTTGACTACATTCGGACCATTCATCCGACAGCCAAACGAAGAAGCCACTAAATGTCGCGGCGAAAAAAATATCTTTTATATATACACGATGTCCCGACAAATTACTGCATCTTTTACGTGCGAGAGGATGGAGTTTACGAATCAGAAAATTTACTTGTTCGTGTAGTCGCATTAAATTTTAAGCTAGAAGCCATACAAAGCATTAATACTGTTCCCATTATGTCTCCGCATTCAAATGCGACGTTTGCAGCTTCATATTCATTTCGAATTCTGGCAAAGTATTGCAAGTAATTTTTGTCTTACAACTCATCTGATCAATATCCTTAGCGTAACGCGTCAATGATCACCCGTGGCGGTCGGTTGTTAGGTGGTCGTATTTTTTTTAGATAAAATTAGGATTTAGTCAAAAGATTGTGCTGATAAGGAAGGCACTTTTGAGAGTAGTTTTCTAAGAGCGTTAGCGACGCAGACGAATTACCACGGATGAAATTAATGGTTTTGCAAATAAAAGGAGTTACAATATGTGCGACATCAGAATTATGGCATTAAAATAGGGTTCGAAAAAAATTATATTTAAACGTGCTTAAAGAATAAGGGGACATTATAACGAGTCGTAAATTTCTTATAATCATAATGTTGTCGGTGCAACGCATGAAAGTAAAAATTTGTGTAACGAATGCCACTGCAATTAAATGACGAAAATAGTTACATCTTACTCTAGTATTGAACTGTAGATTTAGGTTGAATTACGTTAGTTAATATTTCTTGTTTCGTTTTACTTTGTTATTAAATTTTATTGTTCTTAATACATAAACATTTTGTAAGATACCGGTTTAAAAGCACTACGCTAGTTCTTATACAACGATCTGCATGAATTTTAGTACAAACTCTGACTGTTTTATGACCGTTTTTTGTTCTAAGTATTATTCCATACTTATTCTAACATTTTAATTTATTGAAATTATCACTGATTGACTGATCGACTTAAATTATTCAGTCAGATAAACTTGATTATATATAATAAACATTAGTTATATTTTTCGTATGTCTGCATAAATAAACGCATAAGTAATAAAAGGAAAATGTAATTATTTGCAAATTTTATTATTTAAAAGGAGTATTATTTCAAATATGACCAAGCATTGCTTTACCAAAATGTAAATAACTGAAAGGGACATTTTTTTCATATCCACACGTATACTTCATAAGTAATAACAATTGTCATATATATACATTATTTTATACATCATATTAATATTACATTTAAATTATCTTTATACATTTGCAGAACAAACGTGAATGGATTATTTATTGTAAAATTCTTTAAATTAATACCGAACCATTTTTGTAATTATATATAAATTTTAAAATTATTTTCATACATATTGCTTGTTCATTTAGCATGTTTTGTATGTTAAGATAAATATGGATTCTGCATTTAATTATTCATTCCATAATAATTTCAAGCAACAATAACTTTTTCATTAATATAAATAAATAATAAAGAATCTCTTAATTTTGGAAAAGACACATTATTATTGAATATTGTTACACGAATCATTTATATTTAAATAATGTTTACAATGAATTTTTGTACGGAATATGAATCTCAAATAGGACAACTAAATTTATCATCAAACTCAAATAATTATATATATATGTATATATAATTGTAAAATTACTTTAATGTAGACGTACCAAGTTTGCTATATATATATATATATAGATAAGTAATATATCTTATTAAAATGAAGTATAATCACATTATGCACACTCCGGGAAAACCATACTGAAACTGGAACCATATGATGTTATATAATCTTTACTGTATAATATAGTAAACCTGCTATTTCAACCAATCGTACCACTAGATTTATTTGTTTCAACCAATAAGAGTACTACGATATTTTACTACGAAATCGTGTATATGTATATATATATATATATATATGCACTCGGTTCATGTTTGTATATATATATAAGTCCGCTGTTAATAAATATGGTAATTGCAGGAAATATATATTTTTGGTCAAAATTGTATTTATCATTCAATAATCATAATTATACTGATATTAATAAAATCACGCGTAATAAAATATATTGAATGTAACAAATAATATTAGATATACATAATCGATTCAACGTTGTTTGTTACTCCATCAAACAGCCATACGGATTTGGTACTTAAACGAAAGTACGAATAATGCATTGCGCAATTAAATTTGCTTATTAAAATAGTCACTGATTTGTTTAGACGATGAATCGGTTCGATTGATTTTGCTCGCAAATTCATATCGCGCTATCGATGAAATGCAATAAATCGGTCAAAATTTCGCTTCTAAAAATGATTAACAAGAAAGCGCTGGCAAAAAAATGGCAAAAAACCGCCATTCAAGGCGTTAAACATTATATTTTTGCATTCCACCGAATGCACATAATCAGTAATTAAACGTTGACAATGCAACTGAAAATTATGAAACATTATCGAAATTGCGATTGAACAAACGCACGTCGTCTCCAATTAAATGCCAAAAATTATCACTTTCAAACTTCGAGTTCATTTATTCATTAAATTCTATTTATTGATTCGAATTCTCGGATTATGTTGTAATGCTCTCGTTACATTTTATTCGCGCGGCGTTTTTTCGTTCGCAGTTGCAATCGTTTATCAAAAATGTGCCTTATATATGCGGCCTTTAATTAGATCCTTCAATCGACAATTATTGTTTCGTGGAGTCCTAATTCGGGAGTAGCAGCTGCCGCGGTGAGAGTAAAGCGTTAATTAAAACACCTAATTGTGGCCATTAACGCGAAGTGCACGATATATGTAACGATGCGTATTCTGTTCGGCGGTTCACATCGATCAAGCGGGATTGTTGTACCTTAATAACGTCCTAATTATAAACGCGATACCATCTGAAAATTCGTATCAATCGATACGTATTTATATATATTAAAAGCGTAAGTTTTGTGCGCGGTGTATAATAGAAAATTTGCAACAAACACCGCGAGTCAAAATTAATACATTATTATGGAAATTTGTTGCGCATAATGCACTTTTTAATTGGATTCCGACGATTCATTTTTATCAGAAAGATTTAAAGTACTGATAATTAATGTTGCAATAGCCGACCCTTTTTCAATTTTTTTTGTTTGTTTACCTTGTTAATTGGCAATGCATTATATGCATAATGTACAAATAAGACAATTAATTTAAATTGCAACGTGCGTATCGCGGCACGTACGCATCAAAATTTATGTCGTTCATTTAGACAAAATGCCCAACTTGTGAGTTAGTTCTAAATTTTAATTTGGTGTACCGCGTTGTACGTAATTAATGTAATTAGTAGAGTTTCTAAAAACAAAGAAAAAAAATACAAAAAAAAGAGACCGAGTGTCTAATAATAAATAAATATTATTTATATAGACACAATATAACGGGCGCTATTATTGTAGGTTATGTATCGTAACTCGCAGTTAAAACAGTTGGTTTTTATTAGTTTACACCTATACATAATTTCACAAAACGCAAATGAATCACTTTTCATACAACGAATGCCGGAAACTCCAGCACAAACGTTTATTTAAAATGTGGTTTTAGAAAGTGATAATTCAACTCAAATTCATAATTAATATTCTTTTGAAATAAATCACAAAAATATGAATATAAATCCAAAATAAAATAAGTTCTACGCAAAGAGCGCATACGTTGACACATGCGCCGTATACAAAAATAATTAAATAACCATTCATACCAAATTTAACTTAGCACATAATAAAACACGACATACAGTGAATAAAAAAAGAAAAAAAGAAACAAGAAAAAAAAAGAAACCAACTTCTGACGTGCCAAACACCCGCGTCACGTAATACGTGTAAAAATTACAACCAAAATTATAAAAAGAAAGAAAAAAAAGCGCGTAGAATAATTGCAACCCGTTCGCTAATTTAACGCACGCCGCGAACGAATTAGAATACTTGATTGAAATTAATTTCGCGTCCGAAAGTGCAAAGCTGCGCCGCGGTACCTTAAATTCGTCGCAAAACCAAACGAATCAACGAAAAATGAATTTGATCGTTTAATTGATTGATTGATCCGGTTACAACGGGTTAATTGAAGAATTCGGGTGCGTTATAGTGCGGTAAGAAACCTTCATAAATGGAGGGAGTCGTGGTAGTCAACTTGCGACAATACAATGACGTTATGATGTCTAATGATCATATCATTTAATTAACAGCGCACCTAACTATCCCGACTTCATTAGTTCTCGTCGCCTTAGATGCCGTACAAGCATGCTTATTATGTATCCGTCGTCCACGGCGATTGTCCGGTAAGTTGTATTAAAGCCTTGTGTTATACATACGATACGGTTGCATGGTGACCCTCAACTAGTGTTAACTTCTATTGTGCGTGTTGACGAGTACACGAGACTCGTCCGATCATTCTCTCATACTATAACGCGCCGCGATTATGCGCGTCTATGGCACCGCAGTCGAAGACCATTCAAGATCGAGCAACTTATAACGTATTAATAACGTTGAATGTTGGACGGTGAAATTCATTATTAAATAATCGTTGCGTTTATCATCCCGAGCATCCATGTAAAAGTCCGGGAAATAACGAAAAAAGAATTATGATAAACAACGTGTCGATACGGTATATTCGCAATGGGATTCATTTATTTATTTTTTTTACTTTTTTTACTTTTTTTTTTTTTTTCCCAGGCATGCATAAGCTCGTCATGAATTTTTCACAAACGAAAAACTGCGAGAGAAAAAATATGGCACATCTGCGTTGCAATGTTTTATTCGAACGTTAACCGGATACGTTTACACAATTTAAATATTAATTTTTAGCATTAATTAATTGGCAGCGTGCACGAAAATTGTTCTCCGCTGGATATTCTTTTATTGCTGCATTCCGTCCGTCCAAAATTCGAATCATAATTTTAGTTATTCAGAAAAATTGTCAATCATTATTATAATGCGCGGCGTGTCTGTGCGTCCACGGGCGCGTGTTGGCTGTGGAACAAAAATAATTAACAATTATATTCCGGAGCAATTGCGCGATCGCTTCGAAATCTTAATCATACGATAATCGGTTTTGCTGTCGTATTAACGTGCCGAACACACAGACGAAGAATATTTGTTCGGCGTTTGTTGTTCGTGCAAATAATGAATGACGCTGAAAAAATAATTCATCCTCGAATTGCACATTCGAAAGTTTAAGTTGTTTCGTTTAATATCATTCATTAATGAGATTATATGCATTTTTTGTTTTTTTTTTTTTTTTTTTTTTTTTTTTTTTTTTTTTTTTTTTCAAAAAAAAATTAAAAAAAAATTTTTACAAAAAAAAATTTAAATAAATAATTAAATTTTATTAATTATTAATTGTTTGAGATATTGGGGCACCAATATCTCACGTTACGGCACTGTACGGCGCGAACG
>JABFQC010003378.1:0-14224 GCA_022817085.1 Psilanteris sp. ZL-2020
TATGTGTAGTCTTTCATTATGATTTTATTGTTTTTTGTTTTTTTTTTGCAAGCAGAAGACGGCTTACGAGGTGTATGAGCGTCTCGTGGGCTCGGATATGGGTAAAAGAGACAGCTACTTATTTCGTACACCGAGTGCTTTGTCTTAATTAAGAAAAAAAAAAAAAAAGCAAACAAAAAGACAATAAAAAGGAAAAAAGCTCTCCGGGCATTTCGTTAGTTCAGTAAACATTTATATGAAATCCGTATAAACTTTTGGGAGAAAGATTTCTGAAATAAATGATTTAAATAAGCAGACGGTAACTCGAATCGCGACGGCCTTTGCGCTAAAAGAAACAATTCACTGGACGGAAAATAGTCGCTGTTTACTTACTTAGAAAACAAATATGCAACGCAAATTTAAAAGTTTTCTTATGAAATATAAGTAGGAGAATAATGAATTCAAATCCGCTAAACAAAATTAGCGGGCTTTGAAGAATTATGATAGTTTAGAATCTATTTCGTATATAACGGCGAATGCATACATCATTTATGTGTATTTGTTTTTGTATTTGTGGCTGTTATTGTTATTATTTGTTATTGTTAATGTTATTGTGTTTTTTATGTTGTAATTGATTTTGTGCTTGTTATTATTGGTATCGTTGTTATTTTGGTTGTTGTTTGTTATTGCTTTTTATGATGTAATTGTTTTTGTCTTTGTTATTGTTTTGAATGTTGTTATTGTTTTTGTTGGTGTTATACTTGTTCCTCCTACTGCTTTCTGATTTCTTCTGATATTGTTTTTTATTTTGTACTTGCATCTGTTTCTGTTATTGTTACTATTATTATTGTTATTTTTCATATTGTAATTGTTTTCGTTATTATCGTTGTTACTCGCGTTTCGTTGGTATTGCTTTTGTTACTATTTTCGTTTAATGTTTTTTTTTAATATTTACGTTGGAGTCACTGTTTTGAATGATAACATATCGCTTTGAAAATTGTTATATTAAAAAAGCATACAACCTTTCCAAATAAAAGTATCAAAAAGCTCTTCAACTGACCCTATTTTCTTCAAAATTATACTGTTGGTATCCCGCAAGACCATTCTGATATCCCGAATAAGTTCCCGGGATGCCAGCAGCAGGATAATTTGCAAATCCAGGCGATCTGTACGAGTCTGACGGTCTTCCTCGGAATCTTGAGTAAGATCTGCTATCGTAGCCACCGAATCCGACGAACCTGTCAATCGGTTCGTACGGCCGGCGACTCAAATCACCTGCTCTAAAGCCGACCTCGTTTGGTCTATTGTATTGGTATCCCTGATTTCGAACATTTTCGTCGCCCGAAGGCAGTAATCCAGCGGAAACGTGACTTGTACATGCCAACACCAGCACAAGGCTTGCCAACTGCAATGTATGGAACGAACGTGTTTAAATTCGATCGCATTGAAAAATCGATTTCGGAATATCAACCGGCTAATGTCGTTCGCTATTTCGCTCTCGTTGAACCGCGGAGATACTTCGGTTAATTTGCATTTACTTCAGACAATTAAGTGTTCCAATTGGAAGACGCGCCTTTACGTCAACGTATCGGTTCGTCAAAATAAACAAAACATAAAAAAAAGAAGAAAACAAACATGAAAAATAAAGCTCAACTAAAATGAAATAGAAAGACGAAAACTGGAAAACGAAAAAGATTGAACGACTCCCTGCGAACGCGGGACAAATCGAGATTCTGGCTCAGAAGTAATATACCCCGTGAAAAAAGAGAAATTGTTGACAATGTTTCCGATGTTATTAGTACGTCGCTAGATCGAAACCAATCGAACTCGTCGATTACCTACCTGAAGACAGTTCATATCGGTGTATGATCGAAAGGTCTGCTTTGAACTGGAAGCGCAATCCTTCATGTAGCTTATATACGCGACGGATTCTTTGTTACGATTTAACCACCGTGCCGCGTTATCTATAGAAGGTAAATTTTCCCTTCACTCACACGGAGGATGCACCAACGCGGTTGATTATTGGCCTGGTATTAGGTTTTAATTGGCGGTGCGTGCGCTAGACTGTGTTTCATAATTTGGGCCGAATGCCTCTGACAGTCGGCACGTGTGATTCGCGAAGCATAGCGTCGCGCCCAGAACCGTGTACGTGCGGGTCGAACCGAAGACGAGGGTTACGTTTTTATGCACGCGCGCTGAATAGTAATGGCTATTGCCACATTTCGATAATTATTGCAACAAAAATCCTAAACGATGTCGGTGTTCCACGGATATTTCGATGCAAATAACACTGAAAACAATAATTTTTTATCAAATCATCTTAATTTAAGACTCCAAAATGTATTCATTTAAGACGCCAATCTTCAATCGAGACACCAGTGTCTTAATACGAGATGAAAGAGTGTTTCGTATGAAAACAGTTTGTGTCTTTGATTAAGACGGTGGGGTCTTAACGTAAGACGAATTGATATCATTTGTTTTTGCAGTGAAACGAAACGAAAGTTTCTCCTCGTAAATGCACGCTCAAATTTGCATAACCGTCGCGGCGGTGGTTTTAAGGAAATTTCGACTCCGTGTTATTCGTCGAAGGCTTTATCGACGAGACTTCGGGTTTTTTTTTTATTTTGGTTGTCGGCAACCAGGTCGTCGAGGTAAAAGGCTGGTAATAAAAAACTATACGATCTCGTATTACACCGTGTATTATGCCAACCGATGGGATGGCAAGTTTACGCGAATCAAAAGTTTCACTTGCAACGCGCGACAACATTTCACTCCTGAACGAAGTATCGACGGAATTTGTTTTACCGGAATCCGTGAAACGCGAACCGAAAACGTCTCGGCGCAATATTACGAACGCTCGCGATGCACGGAGGAAAATACTAAAAGCGATATAAAAGTATCTCAATTTTGAGGTACAATGAAGTAAGATATCGCAAAATGTAAATACCGTGTCCCGTCTTATCGCAGTTGTAAAATGTTTAAGCCAGCGACGCAGTATTTTCGAAACGCCAGTGATAAACTTCGAAATGAAATGCAACTTTGGCTAAATAATTTTATGAATATGAAAATTGCGTCGGCAAGGGAGAGGGGCCGCTTGGTTTACGAGCGCAGTTCACAATGGATACGAAATTGCTTTCGGTTTCGGGATATAAATTTTAATTTTAATCAATATATATATATTTATATATAACCGGTTTTTTTTCATACGCATTTTGAATTTTGAAAATTATAAATAGAAACAAGAAACACATGAGAAGATCGTGAAAAAGGTTCTTTTAAAATTAATTTTTAAATTATTTAAAATTGTAATTACTTGTTAATTTTGTGGCGCCAATGTGATTTAAAAATTGATTAGTTATAAAAACATTTATTTTGAATTGATTATTGATTGTTAGATAATATTGAGGTAATTTTTTTGTTAAGTGTTTGCGGAATGAGTACAATCCCGAGGCGAAATTTTTGTCCTACATTACCCCTATAGAACCTTCATTAGCACTATTTAAGGTATTTAAGTGCTTAAACTTGAATATTAAGTCCTTTTTAAGACCTATTTAAGACCTACATGATTCGAGAACGTTTCCCAAATAGGCCCTACATAAGTGCTCCATTGGAAAAAAGGGAAATTTCGGTCGTTTTTAGGCGCTAATTAGGTCTTATTTTTATACAATTTTGATAACTTATAGGTCATAAGTAGGGTTTAAATTTCATCTCGGGATTATTTACCAACATAAATGTGACAAAAAATCATATAAGACAATCGTACGGGAATATCACAAATAATGGATCGATTTCCTAAAATGTAATTTTCAAAATGGATAAATAATTTTGATAGTTGAAAATTATTATTTTAAATGACTCGTGTGATAATGGCTATGGATACACGGGCTATCACACGGACACGCAGATGGATATCTCGTCATTGTCGAGTCGCTTGATGTAAACATTCAAGCATGTTGTTGCACGCCCGTATTTCATCGTGATCAATATTATTCCAAATTCTGATCAGAACTCCACTCAACTCTGCAAAAGTGGTTGCTGTCGTTCTACTATATTCCATGCACTTCCATAACATGTAAATAACATTGCCGCAGCAAGTACCCATTATTCTCATATAATTTTCAAAAGAATTGCAGGATATTGATTGAAATTCAATTAAATAGTTCATATATATTTTTACATTTTAACGACGGTTTATTACGTTTATATTTAATTGAGTAACGACCCTTCGATGCATTATTTTATTAATGTTTGATGCATCATATTATTAATTTTAATAATGTAATTTTAATAATGTTTTTAATTTTGCCACTTTATAACAAAATGAATAAAACTATTTATAATTAGTAGGATGCAATTAAAATTGGATGATGTGGTCATTATAATTATGAATGTCATATAATTCATTTTGGTAAAATATGCATTGTAATTTATTATTATCAAATCCTTAATTCCTATCTCGGTTGTATATGTCAATTTCAACTGATTGTATATAGATAATATGTGTAGAGAAAAATTCTAGCTAGTTGGATATTAGCTACAAAAAATAAATTTGAAAATTAATAAATATGTGGAAACGTGTTATTTTTTGGGAGAGGGGGTCGTAATATATACTTTTGTTTTATTTGTAAACAGAGTCAAACTAAACAAAATTCCATTGACTTTGTCAGTTTGTCATTGTTTATTTCTTGGGTTTATTATTACGTTTCATAATTTATAAGAGAAGTTATTATTAAGACTATTTCACATTTTATATATTTATTTCAAATACGGACTTCATGTTCATTATAAATTATATATTAATTTGCATAAAAACACATCATCAGTCTTTTAGTTGGTAGTTATTATTACAAATCATATAATAAACTATATACGATAAATTAAAAATATTCAAAATATATTCCATAACAAATAGCACCAGAAATTTCATTACATTTATATATTATGATTACATATTTAATATTTTTAAATATGTAATTCGAATGTAGACTATTTGCATCAGTTATAATTAAACATGCAATACTTAAAATGATTTATCAATAAATATGTAATTCACATTAAACAAAATTAAACATTAACAGAAATATAACAGAATTTTCTTTTAGAAGAATGAACATCTGAATTTATTATAGATTTACACTCAAGTTAATTTTATCAAGAAAACCAATAATATGCACCATTTATTCAATAAAAATAATTTAAATACTTTTTTTTTTACAATTGAAAATATATAATATTCGTGTAGACATTATTTGGAATAAACTATATGTATATGTATACGCAGAAAAAATTCCCATAACAATTACTGAAAATACAGTAAATATTGTATGAGAAACACAGTAATTCATGGACAAAACAAAATTTCAGGGAGAAATTACCAAATTTTTCAGTAAACATTGATGAATGTTTGTAAATATATATGGAAAATTCATCAATGTTTCCAGTAAAAGTTCGGTAATTTCTGTCTGAATATTAGGTTTGTCCGTGAGTTATTGTGTTTTTAATAATATTTGCTGAACATTTAGTAATTTTTAATGCAACATTTTTCTGCGTATATATATATACAGTTTGCTTAATGAGCCGCTTGATGATTAGCGACCACCTTGTTTCTAATTTTCGCAATTTTAAATATTTTACGGGTAGTTTTTTTGGGGCCTGTCATGAGATCGATCCAGAAAAATAATAAGAATGTTTAAAACAGACCCACAAAATGCGATGATGGGGCCCATGTGATTCTCGTTCGTAAATTTTGTAAGATTTTTTAAATGTATTAATTTGTTCAATAAGTTTGCACACACATAACTGTAGGCGTCCAAATGGTGTTTGTCTTCAAAAGTGACGGATGGCATAAATTGTGGAAGCGGTGTCTTTGGATACCAAAAAATATGACAAATTCGTAAAATATGTTGTTTATGAAGAGAGAATGGTGCTTTTGAATAACGTACTCAAAACTGCCATGTAAAGGTGAGGTACTTTTGAGTATATTAATATATTTTACGCATAACTACATTAATGGGGCCCGTAGATCTCGTACCTTAATTTTGTTAGACTTTTAAAGGGGGCGGGGCGAAGCTCTCCTGCGTAATTTACCGAAAATAAAAAACTTCCCAAGGCTACCTAGCTCCGTGACAATTTTTTATAATTTCTTGTGTAAGGGTTGTAACAAGGGTTCCTAAAAGAGGGAGGCGTTATATATATTATACTATATATATAACACCTGTTCCGGCAGTTATATACATTTTGTTCACCGAAGTATCGAAATTGATTCAACAAGATATAGATCGCAATTGAAATTCGGATACTTTCGTTATCGTGAATGACACCGGTTTATTCAAGATATCACTTTCAAATGTCAGCTTTACTCGAAACATTTTATTATTTCACCAAACTATATTGCTTTGGCTATTACTTTGTTGGTTTCGTTCGAGATGATTAAATTTACCGAAAGATCATTTGCAGTTACCGCGATAAAGAAGCGCAATCCATTAAGGTCGGATTAATAACTTACAAGTCTATAAGTTATAAGCATAGGTAAGTATTGACAGTGTAATTTTATTAATATACGTCTACTTCGTGAGTATTCTCTTAGGACCGATCATTACTAAATGCATTTCGTGTTATATTTGTACTATGTGGCATTTCGACATATATGTAGGATGTATGTGATAATATGCATGTGCATGCAGCCAGCATATTACGTTTACGAGCCATGCAAGTTTATGAGACGGTAATTCTCTGCATTATACTACACCACGAATACTAGTTAGTGCCAAGTGTTTTGACGCCTATATTTTGACAATTGAGCTCATCTACTAAATATTACTCTTACTAACGCCTATTTATACCTCGAATTTTGAATAAAACAGAGACAAAGTAGGATCGCATATCTCCAAAGCCCTATTGAAACAAAACATACAGTGACCGTATATTGTTCACGAAATTGGCCATCATTTTCAATATGTTAAGTACGTACCACTAATATACTCCGAGTATTTTACGTGTACTGTATGTCATTATATGCATTCTGGAAAAAATAATTTGCAATTTAGTTAATTTATTAGCAGAATATGTGTGAGCGACGAGCATGTATGTTATTTTCTTATTATTGTTTTGTATTTTATTTGTAAACAGACAAAGAATAAATAAAACACGGATGACCTTGTTTTTTTTTTTTTTTCGTGTTTCTTTATTTTGTAACAAAATTCTTATGTAGTAAAAGAATTATCCTTGAAATAATCAATATAATTGTATATATATTTTATATATAAGTATTATTATTTAAATTTTTTAGACGTGATAAAGGAGATATTATGCTACTTGTATACAACTTTTTACATTACAATTCAAAAACCGTTTATCTTTGAAATGTTCTTAATACATGTAACACCTACATTTTAAAATTCAAATATCTATTACACGATAAAATGTACAAAAATATTTCTTTTTCGAAAAATAAATAATTTTAAAGAAGACAGTATTTTCATCTTTTCTTTGCATAATATGAAGTTCAAAATTTTAGTGTTGAATTTTGAATTTTATTTATTTTCTTTTATTAAAGACATAATATCAATTAAAATACATTTTAAGAGTATTCTAACAATATTATGAAATAATGTTATTACGTCGAAATGATATTGTGAAAATAAATATAAACTTAACTATTCTAAATATATATCAATGATTTTGTTTGCAAATAATATAAAAAAGCTGTTTAATTTATTTATAATTAATACATTATATTCTACATAAATTCTATTAAAAAAGGGTATACTGATTTTCATTATAACTAACTTTAGAAACAATGAAATTTTCGTACAACTATTATTGTTATTTTATTTTTTTTTTTCATAAACATTATTTAAAATCTTATTATAATGTTATACATTCTAATTAATATATCAATTCAAAACTCATCATATACGTTAATTAATGATACAATCTCTAATTAAAAAATTACATTAACTTACCATTAAAATGGAAATAAAATCATGATAAACACTATATAATATAAATGAATTTGGAAAGCATAATAAATCATACTGTCAAATATCACTACAATTCTGCATAACAAATGATTTAATTTTGGAACCGTAGTCATTTATTTATGTTTCCAGAAACTTGTCACTCTTACTGTTAAAATAAATTAAATTATTTAATTTTTGTTAATATATAATATATTAATTAATTTCTTTATAAACATTTCGAATATATATAAATAGTCGAAATCATTTATTTATATCAAAGTGGGCAACAGCAGATTTCCAAAATGTTTAATTCAAAGGTATATATCAATAGTACGTTCTATATATAACGCTATAAGTGAAAACGTTGAAGAATTAATTTGTACAAATAATTTTAGTTTACACTCTATATTATATAACCATCGATTGTGTTATATATTAACATAAACCTGTCGATTTAAATGTAATTGAAATTATTTTTCGTAATTGATTTCTTAAAGCAGAATAGAATATGCAAGAACATTCAATTTAATGTGTCAAATGATATAAAACCATGTACAACTATATATATAATCGTATAATTCGGTGAATTAATAATGTAATATAATATATATAAAATTATGCACTAAATTGTAAATATAACAACGTGAATAAAATTTACATTAATTAACAAAACAAAACGTATTATTATTGTTATTATTATTTTATAAGCAAAATGCATTAATTATTCAGTTTTCGACTAATAAACATATAATAATACAATGTTACTAAGAGAAGGTCCTATTCGTTACATTTATGTTCAGTATTTATTTACAATTTTTTTATTATCGACGTATATTTGACCTTGGCAATACGCAATTCGAACACGATTATTTGACGATGCTGGCAACCATTAATCTAGCCAAGACGTGAATCGTCATGACTGTTAAAAATTCTTTACTTTTATGTCAGACAGCGAGTCGGGTTACGAATTACGACTGCCACTGACTGAAACAGTAACAAATGGAGCGCCTCTTTTTTTGCCAATATTTCGCAGGGGGGCCGTAACTAAAATGCCAGGCGTAAATTGCACGTAAACGTTCGCGCTCTCGCTTTAATTGCACCACTCGGTCTTACAAGGAGCAAAATGCGACCGGTATAATAGAATGTAAAGAGGATTTTCTCAAGCGCGTGCATAATCGTTTAACTGATCGTGTAAAACGTGTCTGTTTAAGCGAGCCTTCAGCTCCAGTTCTAAGCCAGTCATCTTTTAATATTGAGTCCCTCGCTCTCGGTTTATTGTACGTGGGCGCACATTCCGCGTTACTCAACGAATCGCACGACTCGGGTCCGTTTGCAACTGAAGCTACACAACGACTAATTACACGAAACGCCGTGCATGCTTGTTGATTTTCGTAACAAATTGGCTTACTGTCTGCCACAGTTATTTCAATAATTGCTAATACCCTGCGTCTGAGACCAATTGAACAATAGATAATTTCAACTACAATTTTCGAAAGATTAAGTTATGCAGACAATATCAACGGCGTCAAAGCAATTACGTGTCTTTGCGAACGCGAGGGATTTAAGTTCGCATTTTTTGATAAGAAAGTGATAGTGGAAACGTGGAAGAGCCTTCGTTCAACGTATAATTTAATCTGAGCACAATGCGTGCACGCATGTTTGTAAGTGATCAATAATACGGCATTTTAGGTTATGGTTGCATATGTAGATTCGAAATACGTAAATGATTTGAGCGTTTCCAGTTTTGTTTTGTGTTGTTGTTGTTGTGTTTATAATGGTTTTGTTTGCAAACACTCTGGTACCAAACAAAACACCGATGACCTTCTTTTTATGTTATTGCTTGGTTCGTGCCATTCTTCTTAAATGCAATATTTACGTTGTAGAACGATTATTTTAGAAAGGGATGAGGTAATTTTTCTGATTATTGATATAGTTAGTTAATTGTATATTGTTTATGATTCATTTAGCAGACAATAACATACATTCAGAAAAATTAAACTCAGGAAATCGCTGTTTATAATATACTATTTGGCAACATTAACACAAAATTCTAAAAAATACTGTTTACAATAGCATTATACTAAAAAAAAATAAGGAAACTTTGGGATGAAAAACTATACTTTTACAAGGAAAAACAGTAATTTTTCGGTTTTTACTTTAATGTCTCAAAATTAGTGTTATAAACAGCAATTTTCTATGTTTAATTTTTCTGAGTGTATATTTAGTAGTTACAGAGAAGTCTAATTATATAATAATAAAGTGATAATTCATGTTTTTTTCTAAATTTATGAAAAAAGTTAATATTCGATATTTGCATTTTGTACTGTACTTACTTTGATCTCAACAGTAAGGCTTGAGCAAGTCACAGCCTTAGATGCAATGAAATTTGAAGTTTGAACTAGGTAGTTCAAAATATAGTGATAGTGAAAAAGAGGAAAGAAAATTAATATATGTGTATAAAAATAATAAATTTATCTATATTTTAAACAGATTAATTTAATTTCGTAATAAAATGATTTGAGTATTCGATTTTAAGTTGCACTAATTAAATTTGAATGTTTATTGCTATTTAGCATCTATCTTTGATTAGATACTACTCAAAGCAATTCCTCTCAAATTTCCGTCTAATATTTTATATTGGTTTATAGAATTTGCAAAGTCTAAATAACTATATAAACTTTTATCCGTTGTATTATTAATTAAATAATCTTACACCATTTTTGTTGTAATGTGTATATTTTTTACCTAATTGACTTGATACTTGCTAAATGAAATTGCGTATTCAGTATTTACAAATTTAAATAAATTTACATTTCACATCTCATTCTTTCGAATAGTTTTACCTCGAATGGAACGGTATGGCATGATTTGCATTTTGTAAGAAATGCAATTTAGTTTTTACGAAAAATTTCGCCATATGACGTATCTAATTACGTCAATAATTTATTTTATAATTTTATAATTTGTCTATTTTATGTAAAAATTGAATATATTTATTATACCTTATTTCTAAAAATGAAACAATTTTTTCTTTTCATGCAAAAAATTGCTTAAATTATCAATATATATGTAAAAAATTTCATTTCAGAGAAACTTTTTAACCCAAAGAAATCCTTATTTCATTCTATAAGACATTTTTCTCACACGCAGAATATTGCGTATTTTACGAAATAGTTCACTATAATTAAAATTTTTTTCTCCATTCTACATTTCATTTAATATTAATTAAACTGAACTTTATTAACATGTATTTAAACATTAAAAATCATGGAATCATTTGCAACTGAATATTTAAATTACAAAATTGTATTATTTATTTAACTATGTATTTTCAAAGTTAAAAACGAATTTATTTGTTTAATGAAATAAAAATTCAAAAATTATGTACCTTTTTATTTTATTCATTGAATTTATCAAATCATTTTGTATCAATATTGACTATTAAAAACGCTCTCAATTTCTTATAAAAACTGATTTAACAAACGTTACGAAAATAAAATTTATATTGATTTACAGAAGATTAGTCTATAATTCAATATTTAATTAACAATATATATATATATATATACATCTATTAAAGTATGTCCAGTAGTATGTCGGTATATAATTCACTGTCGTTATTATTTGTTATCTTATAAACCAAACAATATTTATAATAAAATTCTTAACATATATATGCTTTAACAATACTTATTCTTAACTTACACTGAAAAATATAATATTACAAATGTTACCAAACTAGTTAATAGAACGAGGAAAAGTGAGCAAAAATGTAAATAAACATTAGACAATATCATGGTATTTACCATTTATTTGGTAATATTTGATATATTCTTAGAATTTTCTAACAGTAATTTATCATATTATTACACTTTTGCCTACTTTTCCTACTTTTATTATGTAGTTTGGTAAAATTTGTAAGATTATTATTTTCAGTGTAAATTGAACCATCAAATACATTACCAACTATTTACCTAATAACTGCACAGCATACTAAACAACATAAAGACCAGTAAATCCATCAATAGATTTTCCTTTAACCCGCAAGTCTCAGCGAAAGCTAATGAGGGTATTCTAAACCAAACGTCCAACGGTATATAATCTGATTCAGAAAACAATACACGATCTCAGCGTTTTTGCAAGCAAATATAAAATTGCGGAATAAAAAGTTACCAAAACCGGGACCGTAGGTGGCCTTTCAAAAATGTCAAGTTGCTTTTAAAATTTAAAAATTGGAACTTTATTCTTTCATCGTTTACGCTAATCATCATACACTTCAGCTGCGTATCTTATTAAAGAAGAATACAATTTGTATTGCAATTTGGATCTAAAGTGTATCATTCAAATGTAAAATCAAGAGAGATAGCTCCGTTTGATATAACGTCGAAATTTACTACCATTGAATATTTCTACGATTCTTATTGCACGATAGATAGTAATCATGGAATGTGTACAAAGCGCTGTATATTAATCACGGAGCGTCCTAGTTGGTTCAAACGAAAGATCACGTGAATCTGGATGAATTAATTCTACCGAAGATACCTAATCGGACTGAAAACGGGTTTCGGAACGGCGTGGTTGAAACTTGCAGACGAAATGCCAGCATACAAGATTAGTTCCTTTCTTTCATAGTAAAAGGAGTTCCATTTGATTAGCTCACATGCAACGTATCACAAAGGGAGGCACAATCGAAGGGCATCGTTTATGTATTTACTCGTTCAATGTACAGTTCTACATTAATGCCACCTTTGATAAGATCAATGCCGTTGAATATTTGTGTAACTGCGCTGAATTCATAACTGCATTCCAAGATGTCAATTTCAAAGCGAAGTTCGACGCTTTTTAGTGCCGAATATGGTTTAGAATATTTGATGAGGCGCACCCCGGCTAAGAAGAGGATCGCAAAATCTTAACGTTTGAAAGGTGAAATTGAATACGTTTTTGTGCCACGGATCATAGCGATATTATGTTTCAACTTAATTGGCTTATAAAATAGGTTGCTTTTTTTGTGACACGAGAAGGTTATTTTTCGAAAAAAAAATTATAAATAAACGAAAAATAAATTTTTGTTCTCCAAATGCAAGTATATATATTGACTTAATGATTTAAATACCAATGGTTTAAATTCAACTTGAATACAATTTTATTCATTAAAGTCATTAGAGTTCTATTGCAGGATTGCGATTCAAAAGTTTTGATATTGGCAGGGTTGTATCATGTTATTTTGGATTTTAATTATCAATGAATGTGGGAAACGTTTGACATAAAGTTTACTGAAATATTGAATAAGTTTGAATTTAATGAAATTAAATTAAAAATACCAGAGGTTAAAGTATTTCAGTCATAGTTTAGATACATTTTAAAAATAAACAAAATAGAAATATGTCAATATCAAACCAAAAGTGACCTTTATAAAAAAGTATTATGTTTGTGTTTATTTTCTTTTTTTGTACCGTAATATATGTAAATTCATTAATCATTCATTTTAACAGTGTACAGATTTCGATGGTTCGAATATTATAAAGTATTCCAATATAGTGCATAAATATCTGTAACATTTGTATGCAATGAAGCCCAAGGGGTCCATTTAGAAATCAATGTAAATGTAATATAACATCGCCAGGGATGAAATAGAAACTATCTATCGGTTCATCATAAATTAATACTATAGGAGTTTACTATATTCTTTATTATAATATTATACTGATCTAGTAACATTTACAATACTGCATTTTAAATATTAAAATTCAGTACAAAATCAATTTTCATCCGCCAGTCTGTATTGGCAAGATTCCAATTGCATGGTATGAATTTCGAACAAAATGTTCAAGTTCAATTAATTTGTATTTTAATGTTAAATTAATGCTAAATTATTAAATTATATGTGTGCTTTTCGTCATAAATATTTATAATATCGGTTACAGCATAATAAAGTGCATATTTATAGTGATTAATTTTATTTCTTTAATGAGTATATACATTTATAGTGTCTTTTTCTATTTTGCACATCGAAGCATTGAAATCTTGAATAAAAATCTATATTTTCAAGTGCTTTGTAATGTCCAACGAAAATGTGAAGAGTTAAAAGTCTTTAAATAAATTAAACACACACATCTGTTTATATGGCAGAGAAATAGATAAAGAACGTTTAGAAAATTTACGACCGATTTATATTCAGTAACAATAATCATTAAATTTCGGTGAGTGGCTCAGCTTTTTTTATGTATAACTTTAAGAATTGTAAGAGTCCAGGAATGACAGGATTCGAGAATTATATTATAGTT
>JABFQC010003379.1:0-14223 GCA_022817085.1 Psilanteris sp. ZL-2020
GTTAATACCTGGTTATTTATATAATAAATTGGATTATTATATATAATATATATAAAAAAAAAACTTATCCCGGCTGTTTGGGGGACCGCGTGTCACCCGGACAGTTATTTATTTGAGCTCGATTTGGGCTCACAGGACCGCGATGACCGATCTATCTCGGGTCGACGAAACGAGCATCTTATCGTCGGTATTGCGCGAGTATTACTGTCGACACGATCAGCGCGAAAACGGACAAAACAAAAACACAAAATAAATTTGGCGGCGGCGGCAAACGTCGAAAACGAATTTTCGTCGCTCGACACCTCCGCGCGACCGCGCCCCGAAATTGTACGATATTAGACGATTTATCGCGAATCAATCATGACTGATTCCCGATAAACAGTCAACGCGGATCCGTGTAAAACTGTCCAGTTACAAAATATATAATAGAAATTATTATTTTTAGGATATTAATTACTATATTATATTCCAAAATGTATATTAGGAAGCAAACCATCCCACGATTACTATATTACTTCTATCAGTGTACATTTCAGTTAAAAACACACTCTAAGCATTTCAGAGTATTCACATTTACAATAAGATATTAAAAATGAAATGAAATGAATACCAAAATTGTTAATTAGAAGCTTATTT
Organism: Psilanteris sp. ZL-2020; assembly: GCA_022817085.1. Classification (NCBI taxonomy): domain Eukaryota; kingdom Metazoa; phylum Arthropoda; class Insecta; order Hymenoptera; family Scelionidae; genus Psilanteris; species Psilanteris sp. ZL-2020. The sequence continues at coordinate 637 of JABFQC010003379.1, forward strand.
TATACATGAGTTGTATGATGAAAGAAGTATCCTGACTGATAGTTGACCATAATTCACCATAGTTTTTATATAAACCACGCTCATAAACTCTTGACCTTAATAGAAAATTACACTCTAAAATGAATGGATTCAATAAGCGCGTATATAAATTCCGAACTTTAAATAAATCGATTATTTGAATGGGTTATTAAGAAAAATCCTTTTAAATTGTCATATCATGTATTCAAATAGGTCATATAAAATAATAAGAAAAAGGGCTTTTTCTGATGGCAAAATCTTAAGATATACTCTTATAATTAATACCTATTGTGATTTCATGTAAGCTTTGCACCTGGGCAGTGTAACATGTGTCACTTTAATTTTTAAACAGAATCACAGTAACAACCAATCAGACAATATATGTTTAAATTTCGTTCGAATTAACAATAACAAATTATAGTTATGCTAAAATTTTAGTACATTTTATGCATTTAAATATTTTATGATTAAAAAAATTTTTTTTATTGTTTAAAAAAAGTTTTATATGTGTACATATTCAGGATATATTGCGATTTAATACTCATTAGTTAATAAACGTACTCGACCAAATTTAGTTTCAAGTGCCAGAAGTAAATTCACATTTACAAATACTAATTCAATATATATGAAACATAAAGCATACCTCTTGAATAGACTTTAGACATGGACATATATTAACTGATTAATACCCAATCATGAATGACGAGTGTAATGCGACACCTTGTTAATTACAACGTGATAGAAACTATATAGCATCCAGTGGCGTTACTCGAAAGCTCATTTAAAAATCGTTTTTATCATTGTAAACTGGTGGACATGTAAAACACCTTCTTAAAACATACAGTAGAAATTGATATAATATATGAATATTGCTGTTACAATTTCCGCCGAAAATCGTGATTTCGTTCACTCGTAAAAAGCCTTGATTAGCGGATCTAACACCACGAAAAATACGCAAAGACCTCGCCAAACGGAGGGAGTCATTTTCCGATGACTTCTAATGAGCAACTATGATGAGCACAGATTATTATTATCTTTCTGACATCAAATAACGATGACTTTTGACCAGTATCAAAATAACCAGTGCCCGTGACTGAAATTGAATAATCATTTTTCTTTTTGGACTTTGAAGATTGCTATTTATAAAATTGCAGAAAGTTATACGATTTAGAGTTAACACCTGTACCACTACTTTTATCTTAATAGCATTAATCTATTACTTTCCACTTACATATCTCCTTATACTAAATTCATTGATTTATATGTACATTTCATGTGTTCAAAGTGTCTTAATGGTGATCAAATTCAGTTAAAATCTACCAGTGCCATTCTGAGAATCTGGATATAAACATTCTTTCATTTCTATGTATTATCTTTTTTCGTTAGTAAATATCCTATTCATTATACATCTTATTGCATCCTATACTCTAATTATCTATGTAAATTGATTCCAATTTAATGTATTAAAATTATCTCCATCAGAATATATCTTTGTATGTAATTTACAGTCAATAATGAATCTTAATGAACTTCGTGATACTATGACTAATCTTTCCTAATCTTGTAGAAATATATTTTGAAGTAATATTTAGTAGTGTTTCTGGTTAAATGTATAACTGCAAAAATGCAGTCTTTGGAAAAATACAACTCTTTGGATAACTGTTGAAATAAAACAAGGAGATGAAATTTTCAAATAATTTAGATCTATGACATGATCTGAGATTATGGAGAATGTTTATTACTCATCATTGGTTAATATAATTAATAAATATTTCATTAACTCTATAAAACAACCTTCTACAAATTATCAAACAATTCCTCCACATGTATTACATCCAGATTAGTTAGTTTTGATTATAGCAATTATTAATGTTTGGCAAAATTAGTTAAACAAAGGAACACAAATAGATATTTCATGTTATGATAGAATAGGAGAATTAATATAAAACCATCCAACGACACCTTAAATGTATACCTTAATATAATGAATATAAAATTCAATGCTAAACAATTATTATGAACCAAAAATTGTGTTTGCATCGTTCATAATTTGCAACTAAAATAAAAATAACTAATGGTCTCATATAAAATTAAACTCTTTGAAACGTCCATATATGAAGAAAACAGTAACCTAAATAAAAGTTTGGCAAGTTTTGTGTAGATTTAAAGGCGCGGAAAAGGCAGAGGTTAAGTGAACTATAATCTACTTGAAAGTTGTAAGTTACTCTAGAGTGCTAAACACAAAAACATGGTTGTTACTGACCACAATATAGCCAATACTTTGTCAAAATAAATTATATAGACTTCAACTTGTCTAGTACAGTTATCAAAAAACTAGGCAGACACTCATCAATGAACTGTCGTGAGTGAAAAGTAACAATGAAATATAAATTGTTTATTGTTACAGGAGTTACCATATTTTCAGATTACCTACCCATAAACATTTCGTACTTAGCATTATATTGTTACCTATAGTTTCTAATCAGTGCTTTTACTGTTAAGTACCTTTTGAAACACTGAACGTAATTTTTACTTAGCAATCTATTTTAGATGAATAAGGTCTTGAACTTGAGATGGAAATATTTTATGATTACAATATATGCTGTGATGAAACTATAACAATCATTTATAAAGAAATCAGTAAAATTAATTACTTTTTTGATAAATTTTAAAACATTTAAAATTTAAAATAAATTGGAAAAAGATAGTGAATATACAAATACATGAGATGAACAACTTGATTTTGGTGTGAATTTCACGATTTTGTATTTTATGTGAACATTTTTAATTTGTTGTCAAAATTCAAAAAAAAGGTAAAAAGATATTTCTAAGAGTAACTATATACAATATAAACCTTTACAGTAATTGTGTATACATATAATAATATCAATAACAAATCACTTTTATGTTTAATATTTAACAGTACTTCTGTGACTCATAATAGAAATACTGGTCTCGCGCGTAAATTTCAAATGCCCAGTTACAAGAGTACGTGGTTCGATGTGCTGTGTGAGTCAATGGCATTGTAACGACACACTATTATGTACACGTCTTGTTTGATTGCAAATAGGCCACATTACTCGATAATGTGTTTTATAAAGCATTAAGCATTTCAAAAGGATTTGGAAATAAGTTTATAACGCAATATATATTTCTTTTCACACTTATCAGTTTTGTCCAGAATACTAATGTTTTATATTAAATTTATTAGATATAGACATTCATCTTTAGTGTTAAATATAAATAAATAATTTATTTTTTTCGATAATTGTTATAATTAACTGAGCAAATTTAATGCATAAATTTCCTTGATGACAAAATTGCAATAACAACAAGGAAATAGTTTTCAATGAACAAGTTATTGGAGACTTGCAATATTTCATGTTGAATAAGTTATTCTGATTTCTAATCGGTTGCAAATTTTATGCAAACTGGAATCGCTGTAACAGTTCCAAATCAAGTTGCAGTTATAAGAACGGGATTAATTACTAATTTTATTAATTGTTTTTTTCGTGTCACCGTAAATAAATGACTTTACGTTTTTAACTTATTTACAATGTTTTATTTTTAATGGTCATCAGGTTTAACTATTTCCTGAACTAATTTATTACGCTATTTGCGTTGGTATCTCTTATATACTACACTTATAGATAAAAAAATGCATGCGTATTTTTAAATTGTTTAATGGCAAATAAATTGAATAAAAAAATTAACATGACGTACTCATGGTTTCAGAAATAATATATCTAAAATATAACATAAATGAATGGAAACATGAATTTTTTAACAAATTAGGATTAATGTGATATTCCTCGTTAACAGATTATCTCCTATTTATATGTAATTGCGTGTTAACGTGTTCTTCGAGCAAATTATAACATTGCTTAAATTATCAGCATTCATTATTGTTTTGTGTAAATTAATTTAAATAACTTAAATCTTCTATGGGACTGACTGGCTAGAATTTTGATTTAATTTAATGTCTTGACCATCTGCCTGTATCTGTATCTCTGTCTGTATCTCTTTGTATATGTATATAATCTTTAGTTTATAAAATCTTAATCTCTTTATAAAAATCTTTTTAACGACCGATTAAGGCTAACGATTTAGGCTAGAGTAAGTCAATTCCTTAGATGGAATGGAATAAAAATCTTAGTATAATATATATATATTAATTAAACTAGGTGATTGTGAGAAAGTTGATTTTATAATTAATTATTTATATAACATAAATTAATTATATTAAAATATATAATTGTTAACTTTTTATTATAAAATCAGTATCAATGATTAAAGCTATCAAGAGAATAAATCTATAAGACATTTCCTTCTTCTAAAATTAAATTCACGTGAAAAGAAAGAACAGTGATTTTTGTATGACTACCGCAGAAAAGTAACTCAATAATATCTCACTCTTATGGCGTACCATACACAACCGCAAAATGGTTTCATACTTGACTTTATATACCTTCTTTGTGCTTCTAATTATTCATCAACACAACTTAGATCAAGGTACAGATTTATAAAAATCCAATTCTGCTGTTAGAGTTAGAATCACACCAGCCGACATGTTCGCACTGTAGCGGTGGGTAGGCGCACCTTATGACACCATACCGTCATACGTATTGCTTTCGATGCATCTGGTTTCTCGGGTGCAAAAGACAACCGGCCGCCCATCAGTATAATCATACAACTAACCGCACTAAATTTCATACACCACCTTATTATACACATCTATGAATGCATTCTTCAAAGTCAATACTTTTAGCATGTGTTTTAACCATTTTATTTGTTTAATTATTCCAATAAGCTTATAATATAATATAATAATCTTATAATAATATATCAAATTATTTATCAAAATTTCTGATAATAAAATGAAAAAAATGTTTATGCTATTTATAAGAATGAGTTAAAAATATTTAATATCCTGACTTTTTAATTCGAAAGAAAATAAGTTTCCACAAAACAGAATTGAACAAAATTTGCAATGTGTTCATTAAATACGGTTTCAAATATGGATATTTTTCTTATATACAAATGATTTTACATTACCCTATACTATTCCCATTTTAATATGAAATAGTATAGACTTGAGTACTTCACGATTACTAACGTCAATGACTCTTCTCTAATGTAAGTCTAGAGTAACATTAAGTGAATTTAGCAATTTACATTTTCTATATGCTTTTATCAAACGTGGAGAAATGTATCGGAATACTAACAGACGTAAAACGACTATTAGATCTTTTGATTATAAACAATAATCAACAATTTGAAGCTTTTATGAATTAAAAGATTGAAAAATAACTTAATAATAATAATATAATTTCTTTTAATATTTTACTTTATATAATTAAATAATTAATGAGCAACGTTATATTTTGAAAATTTCTTACACTTACAAAATAATTTCGAGATCTACAAAACAGCAAAATTCTTCTTTAAAATAGCATTTGTTAGTAATATAGATTATTTGATGAAATGAAAACTTAGCATTCAAATTAAGCGGACTGCAGCGAAACTATTTAATGAAATTTATAGATGTATCAAATTTATGAAAATTAATGTAATACATATTGGAAAAAAAAGAATAAGGTAACTGATTGCATCGCACGAAAAAGATCGAGCTAAAAGTGATTTCTGGTAAGCCAGGGTAATTGAGCGACGAACGTTAACAGCTGTTTTATAAAATGCTAATTCTTTTTACCGTGCCGCAGGCATGAATATTTTGCTGTTCATCCCCATCATATGTCCGCAATCGAAAGTGCCTTAATATTTGATAGGACCATTTTTAATCAAACTCAATCTTATAAGAAATTATTTATTCAAGTATTTTGTCCGGAAAGAATTTGAATTACCTCACATAACGAATCTTTGCGTTACCACATTTTACTTCGTTTCGGTTAACGTTATTATTATCATCGATATTATTATAATTATTATTCTCGTTTAATTTTAATTATTTATTCGTTGCATGAAGAAAAAATATAAAAAAACCATTCTTACAAATTATTAATTTCTAAATCGCTACATATTAAATATCATATTTTATCAACCTGAAAAATATCGTAGACAAACTCAATAATATTCACACCCCCTCTTATAGATGTAGGTATACAACATTATTGATATCCGTATTTAGAACATAGGTTTCAATGATACGATAACAATGATAATTGATGAAATTAAATGATACGTCTTACCCTTGAAGAAATTATATTAGGATGCAATATTTATCATAACTCGTTTTATTATTATTATTATTCTTTATATACGGACATTATGTCCAATTTACATAGTATAAATAAAATATTTAACGACAATAAATATATGCATTAATACAGAATAAATAAACAAATAATATAGTATGATAAGTAAATATTTCAATATAATAGCATAATAACTCATAAATCATAAAATCACAGATTCGTGAAAACATACAGTTAATATATTACATAATCATAAAAACAAAGTCATACAGTCATGAAATCATAAGGCACTAAATGTGAATATCACTCATAAGTAAACAGATTTTCAATGAAAAATTTAGTCATTCTTCAAATTTCATTAAGAACATATCTAGCTCAGCAGCATTCGCTAGTTGACAACAACGTTTCAAAACATTTTTAACATCTTTTTATTATATACACTTAATTTATTTATATTTGCTGGAACAATTTAATTATATTTATACGTATTTAGGGTATGAAATGAACAAGTTTTCAAAATTTCTGATTGTAAAACTCTCCTAACAAATAAGCATGGATCAATATTTGTGCAAGTCATTTACGATGATCGTAGTATAATGTAAAGTGGAATATGGTGTGTACAATAGAAGGTGTGTAACATCTTCCCACTACAGACAACATACTGTTGGTTCATGTAAATGTATGGATATTATAACAATATCCCCGTCTACTCGCCCTGAATACTTACATAGATTTGCATTTTTGGCCAATATTTTGTCATGCAATGTTAAATAATGCAAATATCAAATCGATGCTACATTTTTGACACTTAATTCAAAACGTATCGCTTCTATATGCGCTTACTCTGTTTGATATATTTGATAATAGTTTTTTAGGACTTTACTTTATAGAAGAGGCATTTAAGTCACCAGTTAACTGGATCATTATTATTATTTACATAAAATCCAAAACATGAATAATATATTAAACATTCATGTTTTAAAATTAAGTATAAATAAAATAGTTCATTATATATAAAATAATATAATATAATATTATTATATAATATAACTCTGCTTAGAAAATAACTGATATCACTGTAGTAGCCAATTTTTACTAAATAAAATATTGTTTTATACTATTTATATTTACTAACATAATGCATATGTTACCGAATTAAGTTAATAAATTAAGTATCCATATAAACGTATCACAGGCATGTATCAGAAGTTTCCAACGTTTATTTTCATATGAAAAAGTAAACAAATATAAATAATGTAAGTTTATAATAGGAAAGGAGGGTTTTATTCTGGATTAATTTGCCTAAAAGTATTACCAAGAAATGTATTTTGATCTGTTGCAATCTGAATTATTTTTTGAATAATTGATTTTTATTTCTTACGTAATTTTTCATGTTTATATACTTTTTTGTGTGAAAATAAATGTTGGAAACTTCTGATACATATTTTTAGGGGTACTTTATTTATTTGCTGTAAAATTGTCATTTTTGTATAATTTATTTAAAACTACAATGGAAATAACTTTTTTTCGATTTTTAGTAATTGTTTGGATTTGTTTACGTTTTCTTCTGATACAACTTCTGAAAACTTCTGATACATTCACAGGCCAAAAAGTAAATGTCGTTACTTTCTAGTTAGAAATAAAGTAACTTATATTTTTGTAGATTTTAAACATTAGTTATGTTTTCAGATTAAAACGTATAAAAAAGTATATGTATGTAGCCAACATTTCGATTGCCTATTTTCTGCAACTAAAAAATATATTTCTGACTGTATAACTCATTATAAGTCAATTTATTCCGTTAATCTTTGTATATTCCCTGGTAGAAATTGAAACCAAGAAACATGGCATTTTTGGTCAAAATTCTTTGCCAACCGTATCAAAATTATTGATCCCAACTTTGATTTTGACTCGAATTTGATCAAATTTTGGCCCAGATTTGTTCAAATTTATTGATCAAATTATTACCAAAATAGTGACACTTTAGAGCAAGTTTTTTGATCATTTTGATCAAGTATTGTTCAAAATACTATACGAAATTTGGTCAAAATTATTATATACATATGACAACATTTTAAAAAAAACGTACATGTATTTCTTGGCCAAAAATTGTTCAAGTGTGGAAAAATAATTTTGCAGTCCAATATATTTGACGCAATTTTTTCAATCAAATTTTGAACAAATCTGGAACAATTTTTTTGATTTCAAATTAAATATTTTAAGTAAACTTTTGGACAAAATTTGATCAAGATTTTGTTCGTAAATATATATCTGAAAAAACTTTTACATCAAATTTTGACCAAAAGTTGAATAAATTTTTTGACTTGAAATAAAATAAAAAATATTTTAAATAATATTTTTTACAAAATTTGATAAAAATTTGGTCATATTAATTGCAGTTATTTGCTACGAAAAAAAAAATTTTTTTTTCTTTAACATTCAACGAGAATTGAACTTAGGAAGTTCACCGTATCAGTCTAAGTCCGTAACCATATAGCAAATGTCTTATATGGCAAACTAATATCTTTTTAGAATTACATACGAGAATCTTTTAATATGAAATATAATATTTTATTATTTAATAATAAAATGTTATTCATATGTTATTATATACAATTCTACAATTACCAGTCTGTATTACTTAATAAAAACTTTTTTCAACTATATTAGATAATAAAAATTAAAAATTAATATAATTAAAGGATTCTGGTATGTCATCTTAAAAAGACATTCTTTTGCCAAGTAAGACATTGGCTATGTGGTTACGGACTTAGATTGATACGGTGAACTTCCTAAGTTCGATTTTCGTTATGTTGAATGTTAAAAAAAAAAATTTTTTTTTCGTAGCAAATAGCTGCAATTAATATGACCAAATTTTTATCAAATTTTGTGAAAAATATTATTTAAAATATGTTTTATTTTATTTCAAGTCAAAAAATTTATTCAACTTTTGGTCAAAATTTGATGTAAAAGTTTTTTCAGATATATATTTACGAACAAAATCTTGATCAAATTTTGTCCAAAAGTTTACTTAAAATATTTAATTTGAAATCAAAAAAATTGTTCAATATTTGTTCAAAATTTGATTGAAAAAATTTCGTCAAATACATTGGACTGCAAAATTATTTTCCACGCTTAAACAATTTTTGGCCAGAAATACATGTACGTTTTTTTTAAAATGTTGTCATATGAATATAATAATTTTGACCAAAGTTCGTATAGTATTTTGAATAATACTTGATCAAAATGATCAAAAAACTTGCTCTAAAGCGTCACTATTTTGGTAATAATTTGATCAATAAATTTGAACAAATCTGGGCCAAAATTTGATCAAATTTTGATACGGTTGGCAAAGAATTTTGACCAAAAATGCCATGTTTCTTGGTTTCAATTTCTACCAGGGTTTTATATCTATATTAACTTAATTCTAGAAATTATGATTTCCTATCACAATAAGACTATTCTAGTTTATGGACATATTATATAATAATATTATAAGTTAATAATTATTTAATCCAATAAAATTTGCAAACAAATTATAATTATATATTTCCAATATTAATCTCAGATCTAAGATTAATCGAAATTTTAAAATTAATATATAGTAGATGTTCCCTGAAAACTAAATCTAGGCGATAGGTTTCTCAAGATTTTTCTATATATTTTCTATATCCGCAAGAAATGTCGCTGAGCTAATAGTCTTTGAAACGGAGAGATCGTTATCGTTTTAAAGAGGTTTCTGGGAATTAATGAGGCCATTGTCTGGGAGATTTTCATCCACCCCATAAACCCTTTTGACACAAGGGATTCGTATCTGCGGTTCGACCCTCGCTTTACAGTTTTAGACCTCGACAAAAAGCTCACTACACTTATCCACGGTTGGATGCAAATACATAATATATGAACCGATCGCACTTCCCTCGTCTACATTAAGTTTATAATTTATTTTAAAATTATTTTTTTATTCGAAAGTTATCAAACACTATAGACTCCATTCTTAAAAGGTATATAATAGTAACAATCAGTATAATAAATTTAATATAGTTTACAATGATAAATTTATTATTATAGACATAGAAATATTAACACTAAGTTGATAATTTACTGATAATAAATTCTACTTTGTTCATATATATGATTAGAATAATACTTGTTAAGTCTATTTAGTTTCTCTCGAGATTTATATAAAATTACTCCTTGTTTAATAAAATTGTTGGATTTCGAGTTATTCTATCAAAAAGATGAATAAATTAAGAAACATAATGTGAAAAAAATATTAAATTATTTTTTATCTAATATTTATGATATTTTTTAATACAAGAAAACTCATATTATCTAAATACGATATGATATAAGCAAGCATATTATTTATGTCAATTATACGTAAAGAAATATCATCACCCTCGGACGATTAAAACAAGGGACACATCTTCGAAGATATAACTGAACCACAGGACTAATCAAAATTTGCATTATCCCGAGTCAGCGTGGCGGTCTAATGAATAGCACCGGATAGTGCGCTGGTGATTACAATTGAAGCCCCCTCTGGCGAACGACAAAGCAACAGCACCCAACATCTCCTTTCTGTAACTTCCTGTACGCAAAATATACACAACAAAAGTTATGCCCTTTCGTGACACTCTCGCTGCATTATTCAAAATCCATAGGCATATTAGATGTTTTACTACTTGTATTGGCGAATCCAAACTATTTATCTCATAATATTATTAGAGAATTTAAAATCGGTCGAACTAATATTTCATACTTGAATAGTTTACTATTAATATACAATATGATAGGAAACGTTTTGTCACGATAAATAAAATACCATTGTAAAATAAATTTAAAGTAAAAATTTATCACGTAAACTCATTAAGTTGAATAATATTTTCCAGTTTAATATATTAGATAACAATATACATGTAATTACATGTTTTTATTATATAATTTTACATATACCGGTTATCGAACTGGAATATCTAAATTTCAATAATAGACATTTATATAATTCAAATTAATTAACATAATGAGAGTAATGAGTAGTATATTATTTATAATAAAGTAATAAAATAATTAAAATTAATTTGTAATTATATAAAATAAAATAATATATTTATACTATATATATATATATATATATGTTTCTGTAACTTCACTATTTCTTTTATTATATAAAAGTAAAAAAATTAAAAATATATAATCTGAAATATATTAAAAGGTAAACTATATTTAATACTTTAAATTGTAATGATTTATATCATCCCTAACTATTTAAATTCAATAACTTCTATAAATTAACCTGAAATGACTTTGAATCTTTGGTCTGTGTGTATTTTACACAAATTTTGATAAAACTCATAATCGCTGTTTAAATACCTCCATCAATATTTTAGAACAAGAGGACCGTAAATATACCTCTTAATAGCATGGTAAAACTATAATAATTGTCATCACTTTAAATGATATATTGAGGAATAAAAATTAATTTCATATTTGAGATTGTAATTATTTCGACAAGAGGAATTTTGTTTCATTTTACCACCTAAAAAAGTAAAGAAAAGCGAAAATAAAATAGCTCTATTTATTGTATAGGTATTAGAATGCATGGAAAGCTAGAAGTATATCTCCATGCTTATGATTATATTTTCTCGGAGATACTAGAACTTATCCTCATAATCTTTCTACATATAATGTGTTTAGCGAAGCATATTCTGATACCGGAATAGAGCAATGCAGTCTTATCCAAATTATGTTGGAACGGTTCACAAATATGATTGATTCTGCGAATATTCAGTTGCCTGTCGACTCTATCATATTAAACAGACGTCTACGGATGGCATGCTAACGCGATTTGGCATAACTCCTGTATAATTGCCATATGATAATTAGGATGACAATAATAGAACCATTACATACATATTCAAATCTAGTTCAATAAATATAATACCATCGGGTTGCATTTCCGCAATGTACGTAGATGACATTATATTATATTTAATAACATTCATATAATTCGTCTATTAAAAATAGTAAAATATACTATCTAAACAATGTTGAAATTGAGAATAACGCTACAATCAAAATTATTATTCACTTTTTGACATATTAAGAAATATTTAATTTAAAGTAAGTATTACTTATTAGTAATATATTAGAATCAGAGTATATTTGGAAAACTATATTTTGTAAGAGATTTCTAAAATTTTAAATAAAAACAATTTTTGGAAAAATTAATAAATCCATCTACATTATTTCCTTTTTCAATAAAGGATATGAGTAAAATAACAGATTAGGAACAAAAAATTGTTTTTGAAATTCATATAATTTCAACTTAATTATAAGATTAACAATTTTCACGTTTTAATTATTCATTTAGAGTAAAGAGATGAGAATCGATGTAAATTTATTAAAACTTGTTAAAAGTATAATAATTATTATAATATTTTAATGTTAATTATTCAAAATTAATTATAATTTATATACAAATTTGTAGATTTGTTTATAGGACAACTCAATGTCTAATTACAATGATTACCAATAAGTTTGTTGGTTTTTTATGAATATGAATTAATTCGAGTTATTCACACTTGATATTGCTACATACAAAACAAAATAGTGTTTTGAAATAATGAATGAAGCACAATGGTACATATTATATAAATACAATTATATAAATTTGACTTATAATTGTCAAATTTAACCACCTTTTGTTTTAAATGTTTTAAATTAATCCACCTTTAATTTAAAATCACATTATTGGAAAACTTTATTGTTAACATATGATGATCAGATAGTTTGTTTACATATTCTACTTTTGCGGTATAAGTTAATCCAAGACCGACTAAATGTGACAATCTATTTTTTTCTGTGTATTTTAATTGCTTGCAATTAATATAGCGATTAGATGTATGTTAAATGTAACATCATTAAACTCTAAGTTATTATAACACATTTACTAATCAAGATAGTGCACCGGAATTTTGTATGTAGTTCTACATTACCGTTAAATTGCCATGACCGTTTGGTACATCAATAGAGTTCATAGAGTTTGACTTAATAAATACTACCACTTTAAAACTGATATAATATTATTATTATTAAAAAATATTAGAAGTCAATATTATATGATGAAGTCTATTATAATGATGGTTTGGTGTGGAAAACATTAAGAAATCTTTTTTTTAATTCTGAAGATAGATTATTTTTTAGAATTCTTGTATCAAATTGTATTACATAAGTTGAGTGTTACTAATAAAAAATAAAAAAAAACGATTATATTTTTCATTTCCAAATAAATTTATATATATTTAATAAAATTGTGTATGCCCAAAAGAAGAAACAATATGTGATATGAACC
>JABFQC010003380.1:0-14222 GCA_022817085.1 Psilanteris sp. ZL-2020
AGTATTGGTATTTTCCAACAAGTTGCAATATATTACAGTACAAAACCAGTAATTGACAATGTATTGGATAATTCCAATATATAATGTTGATTTGTTATTGGTAAATGGACACATAACCAATTTAATATATAGTAATTATATTGGATCCGGATATGCTGGGTACGTATTTATTAAACACACATATATATAATTATACATAAACATGGTGCATTTCAAATTCTACAAAAGACCCGTATACCTATAACTGCATTATAAATACACTGAGAAAAAAAATGTTTAACAATTTACTACATAATATATCAAAACTGGACGATACGTTAAAATACAAGAAAAATTACTATATAATAATGTAGTAAAATTGGCAATGCACATAATTATATATTCAAATTTATGTAGAAAATTTTAATATATAATATAGTAATTTGTTTGTGTTTTCACGTATCATCCACTTTTAGTATAATATATAGTAAATTGTTAAATATTTGTTTTCTCAGTGTATAGATACACAGAAAAAAGTAGTGTTGTCTGAAACAGTGAATCTATCAACGGTAAATATAATAGTAAAAATCTATCAATAATGTTGTCAACCTTTAACCTTAAATTGACTTATTCAACAACTTTATTGTCAATGTATGACGATCAGATCGCTTGTTCTTATATTAATACTTTTAGTGACTAAGTTAATTAAAAATTTACTAAATGTGACAAACTTTTTTTTCTGTTTATATATACGGATCATCGTGTGGAATTTGAAGATTGTAAAAACCGAATTGTAAACTTAAAACTCAGTCAAATTTGCAACGTAATTTTACTAAACATTACGAATATCATTCAACTTTCAGAAAAAAATAAAAAATAAAAATTGTTTATGTAATGGAGAATTGAACTCCGGCTTGTGAAGTGGTAGTGCATCGCCTTATCTATTGGACTATAAACTACTTCATGAATTTTATTAACTTAAACAATATATTCAACGCATGTATTTAATTACTGATAGTTTTGCAGCGTTGTCATATTATTACGTTGTTAAAATAATAGATACATTCACGTGACATAGCTATAGATATACTACTACTGTTAAGATTTTGCATTTTGCCAGTCAACAAAATGTCAGATCCTCTTTTTATGGTAATTTTACACTGTTGCCATATTTATACGTCCGCAAAATGTTAATTATACATATATAATGTGTATAAAGGTATATATATATATATATATATATATATATATAATATATATATATGTAAACATGAAACCTACTTCAGACGTTTTTCGGGCAAGTTTTTTAATGGCAGGATCATCTGTGTTTTCATCGTTCTCGGTTTCGAAGTGGCGCGAACTCAGATGCCCGACGTACCCTTTTCTGGATTTGAAGAAAGCATTACAGCTGTGGCATTTGAAGAGAGGCGCCGGATGAGTAACTTGGGTGTGCGTTGAAACATGCAGTTTATACTTATGTCTGTACCATCGTGTCCGGGATGGTAGAATTTCACCGCACCATTTGCAGACAACCGAACCATCGTTTTGAATGAGGTATTCCAGCAGCTTGTAAAACAATTACATTCGGTATTTTTTTTTCACACACAGACATACATGTTTGTAAATATATATATTTGTTTATTACTATAAATGTACGAAGCCATTATAACGAGGACTAAATTTTCTAACCAAAAAAGAATATGACGAAATTGTAAATCAGACGCATGATTTATGAACAACTCAGCAAACGGAAATCTATAAAATCCGATAACTACCCTAAGAAAAAAACCAGATAGGAATCTACTTGGGAAATCTTATGAGATCTCTTACGGGAAATAACATAGGAACCCAAATAATAAATTGAAACAATAAATCATAAGGGAAATCATATAGGAAATTATATGAGAAATCATATGAGTAGTTATAATGCATGTGGTTTGTTAATTTATATAAGTAAAAAAATTGCTTTGACAAACTAATTTAATTTAAATATTTTATTCTGAAAAAACTCCAGATTGACAAATTTTGCTAATATTACAGCAGCCGAGATTCGAACCGGTGCCTCTCATGTCATAATCCAAATGCCTAACCACTAGGCCACCACGATTTGTGAAATCTGATCTATTAAAAATCTTCATTAACACAACATTGTCAGCATAATGGTATTCAAGAATATTCATAATGCATCATATTTCACAAGTCGTGGTGGCCTAGTGATTAGGACTTTGGATTATGACACGAGAAGCATCGGTTCGAATCTCGGCTGTTGTAATATTAGCAAAAATTTGTCAATCTGAAGTTTTTTCAGAATAAAATATTTAAATTAAATTAGTTTGTCAAAACAATTTTTTTACTTATATAAATTAATAAGCCACATGCATTATAACTTCTCATATGATTTCTCATATAATTTCCTATATGATTTTCCTTGTGATTTATTGTTTCAATTTATTATTTGGGTTCCTATGTTATTTCCCATAAGAGATCTCATAAGATTTCCCAAATAGATTCCTATCTGGTTTTTTTTCTTAGGATAAATAAATTTGATTGAATTGTATTGTTTTTATGTCCATCACTTACTGTACACGTAAAAAAAAAACTTCACAATTTTTACTATTTTATATCACAGTTTAGGGATAGTTGCACGAATTATGAAATTATTGTAATGCGGTATAGTAATTATATGCGCAGTAAACTAGAGCGCAATCAAATGGAGATGCGTGAAGACATTTCTGCGCAGACTTTTACTATACTCTCTTATAATAACTTGAAAATGAACACAATTATCCCTGCTTTATGATACAGAATAGGAAAATTTATGCAACCTTTTTTTGACGTGTAGTATTCCAATAAACCTCAATATCAAGTCAAAAATATATAAAAAAACTAATATAGAAATATATTTTAAAAGCGGTCACCCATCCAAATAATGGTTGTCGCAAACTTTATTTTAATCTCCAGCGTTATATGTCGATGTTGCCAATTCTACCGTGTACCACATTTATTTTTGACAGCATTTCATTGTATTATACAACGTCAACTCTGATATAAATTTGCACTTCTCTAGTGTTTTTAATACTTAAATTATTATAAATACTGAAATAAATTTTACTTTATTTCAGTCTTATAAAATCCTGTGTATGGTATTACTAGAGAATTATAATAAAATGTTTCATTTTAAAAACATTTCATAAACTCAATAAGAAATAATTATCATTTATTGATAATTTGCAATAAAATCCAATTTTGTTTCAACCATGGCTAATCATAATAATAAATAAAAAAAGCTTGTTAGTTTTCAAAGAAATAAAGTACAGTATCATACTATACTATTATAAAATATTTTACTAAGAAATAGATACAACCACAATATTTAGCATGCTTTTATTGAAATTCGTTGGTTTTGATTGGATTTTATAGATTTCCGTACGCTGGGAAAGCATTAGTATAACAAATCTATTTGTAATCGTGATATTATCCTCTATTTAAAGTGCATAATTATAAACTTTGAGTGATAAATTTGTGTTTCATTTTCATGAGTAAATTAATAAATTTATTATTAAACCTTTGCAGAAACCCAACTTTGCAGCAATGCTACAACGTTACAAGACTATGAAAATTTAAAAATATCGTAATATACGTATACTCTATAATAGTCAAATTTAATTTATCTATATTTGAATTTTATTTCGAACAAATAAATTATACAAAAAAAGAAATAAAAAAAAACGCATTAACAAAATTTGAACTCCATCATACCGTGTAAAATCACGACGCGGGAAGGACATTTGACGACTGTTAAACGAATTGCTCATAATTAACAAAATTCCCACAATTGATAATTTATATGTAACTATTAAGGCAATGATTTTTTTAAATTGTGTTATAGTGTTCCATGAATAAAGTTCATTTCCGATTTAATACAGTAACCAAATAGTGTTATTGTATTGTTTGTAACTATAATAAACTCAGCAAATTAAATAAAACGTTAGTTTTAATGTAATGAAATATAAATATTCATTAAAAAAATATCAGTATACCAAACCTAATTTAATTAATCGTTAAGTGCACTGTTTTTAATTAAATTAATAGTTGGAAAATAATTTGTTCGACTTAAATTAAAATGAAAGCGTACAAACTGTTCTTTACAATGTATAACAATTATAGAATAAGAAATTGTTTATTTAAGATTTTAATAAATTTGATTAAATTCGTTACTTTCGAGTAAACGATGAGGCTTAGATAGGTCATCTCAATAATTTACTATTATTATATACATATATATATATATATATATATATATATATATATGTTTTAGAATAGTTTTCAATATTATAATATAATAATATATACCATTAAAATATAGTAAAAAATAAAAATTTATTTATTTTAAATATTTTTAATTAGAAAAAAAACTTATATAGATTTTAAAATCAATTACATTGCTAAATTAATATATAATATTTTTTATTTAAAATAAAAGTGTAGAAAATCATAGTCAACTTATATAATGACACCATAATAAAGGGTTAGACTAATTTATAACTAAAAAAACTCTTTTGTTTATTGATGTATCAACTTATTCAATTATAATAGAATTAAGTATTCATCTTAATAATATAATTTATAATAGAAAATATTCTCCTACTACTAAATATTAATTTGAAACAATTTATGAGTTATAAATATTTTATTTAATAATTTTGTATCACAATACACTAACTCCGTTGCGTCAGGCTTAGAGAATTGTCATAACAAAGGAAATATATAGGGAAAAAATCACATTAATATAAAGAAACTATTAATTTGTAAAAATATTTTTAATTTATAAATGAAATTATTTTTAAAACCTTATCATATACTTTAATAACCCTAGGAAAAATATTTTATTATTATTTCACAGCAAAATTTTTGTTAAATATATATTCTGAAGGGTGTATTCGACAACTATTTGTTCTTCAAATCTAATGTTTATTTGTTAATGAATAGTTTATTTGTTTCATACTATTATATGTAATTAGTACTTGTAAATAATTCAGGCCATTTTACACATTTATCAGAGAATTTTATTAATTAAGTATAAACCAATTATGTAACGTTTTGTTGATGCAGGTCGCAGAATAAGATATTTATCACTTCGAAAACATCGAAAATATTAAAGTAATATTTTTTAAATTAAATATATTCTCTCAAATGAGAAAATGGCTTGAAGTAATAAACAATAATTAATTTATTAAATATATTAACAAAAATATAACAAAACCTGCAATATCTGTCAAAATCTCTTGTTGAAGGATCACTTCAAGTTCCAAAATTGATTTTTAATGTTTTTGTCTTTGTCTATCTAATTTGTAGTCATATATTTTTATCTCATAAAAACAGTACTGAAGCTTATTTAAGAACAATGCCATTGATCTCGGAGTTTCGGAACACGCGTTCGAGTAGTTGTTATTCAACATTGCAGTGTGACTGAGTACAACACGTGTTCTTGTTAATTTGAAAATAAACATTAATTCATTACAGTAATCATGCCAGCAAAAATAGTGAAAAATGTTCTTAATTACGAAGGATGTAATTATTTGAGATATCGTATAATATTATCAACACTGTCAGGAAAACCACTTAGAATTTCAAATATTAGAGAGACCGATGATAATCCTGGACTTAGAGGTAAATTAACAGTATAAATATATATTATCCATTTATACATTAATTAAAATAATATAATTAAAAAATCGTAAATAATACTATTATTTATTTTATTTGGATCTCACTTGTTAAGTTGTATTTTAATAAACCATAAGCAGAGTGCATTGACACAAATATTTCATATTTTATTTACTATTAACAAGATTATTCTTAATAATCTTGTTAAGCAATGTTAAGAGGTTAAACAAAATGTTGCTTTACGCGGTTAGTATATAATAATATAATAATGTATATAAATAAAATAACGTGAAATTGAAATTTAAAAATATCAAATATAGGTAATTTGAGTTTAATTCTAACATATTTATTTATTATTTATTTTGACAAATTATTCAAAAATTATAAAATTTTACTTAAAAAAAAAATAATAAATTTTTTTAAATATTATCCAAATGCCATTTTATATGATACAATTTCATCTTATATAGATATGTATATTTTTTCTATTCAGATATATTAATTTTGTTAAAATTCATAGACAATTTAAAAGTAGAATGTAAATTCTGTAATTCAAATATGGAATTTCTGTTATAAGAAATAGTGTTGTTTAATTAATAATAATTTTGTTAATAATAATGATAATGTATTATACAATTATAATATTTTAATTTTATTTGCATTTTTCAGAACACGAAATCAGTTTCATTCGATTAATTGATAAAATAACAAATGGAACAAGAATAACTATTAATGAGACTGGAGATACTTTGAATTATATGCCAGGAGCACTTACAGGTGGTGAAATTGAGCACGATTGCCACCCAAATCGAGGCATTACTTATTATTTGGAAGCTATAATGATATTAGCTCCATTTTGTAAAAATAGTGTAAATGTTAAATTTACTGGGGTTACAAATAATGAAATAGGTAATATAATAATAATAAACATTTAATTAAAGTAATTCATAAAAATATATTATTATAATTATAAATATATATAAAGTATTAGCTGACAAAATATATACCATTGCCTTCAAATCAATAGATAATTTCAAATATGTATTTTATCATCTATGTATTAATAATTTTTAGTCAGTATATTTCTACAAAAAGTTATAGAATTGTAGCATTAAGAATATAAAAACATAGAATTGTTATTTATTGTTATATGATTTCTTTTGTAGATCCATGTATAGATAGAATTAAGTTTGCTGGAATACCTATTTTACAGAAATTTTTAATGGGTGATAACGAAGTAACTTTAAAGATTAATAAAAGAGGAGCTGCACCCTTAGGGGGTGGTGAAGTTATTTTCAAATGTCCAGTTAGTAGATATTTGAAAACTGTACAGGTATTTTTCTTAATATACGAATATATAATTTATAAAAATAAACTAAACCAAATAAGTGTTTATCTTATTTCTTTTTTCATATTCTATGTTTCTTGAAATTTTATTAAATTACAAAATTATTATTTTAATTATGAAACTGATATTTTAGTTGCTGGAGAATGGTATGGTGAAACGAGTAAGAGGAACTGCGTGCAGTATGAAAGTTTCCCCTGCCCTTGCTAATCGTTTAGTTGAATCTTCAAAAGGGTTATTTCTAAACTTTATATCTGATGTATATATTCACACTGATTGTGGAAAATCGCGTTCAAGTGGTAATTAAATATTAGGCAATATTATATAATACTTATTCAAACAAATCTGAAATATTATTGGAATTCCATTTCAAATTATTTTACTATTTTTATAGGTTTTAGTATAAGTTTAATGGCTGAAACTACAACGGGAGTGGTCTATTGTGGTGAAACATGTTCTGCTGTGATGAGTTCAGGGTCTTTACCATCATTACCAGAGGATCTGGGTAAAAAAGCTGCATTAAAACTAATCGATGAAATTTACAGGTAAAAACAATTCTTAGTATTATACATGGAATCTTAATACCAATTTTTAATTGAAAAGACATTCTTTATATGAATTAAAAGTAAATAATAACAAATGATATATATATTTGTAGAAGTGGATGTATTGACAGTTGCTTCCAAAGTATGACAGCTATTTTTATGGCGCTCAGTAAACAAAATGTCTGTAAAGTAACATTTGGATCCTTAACAAATGCTGCGTGAGTATGATATTTATTATAAAACTATTAGTAATATTAATTTATATATAATATAAATTCTATTAAACAAAATTCAATTCTTTTTGTAAATTATTAAAATTATATATACATATTTTTTCAGAATTCAATGTCTCCAAGATATTAAAGATTTCTTTGGAGTGACATTTAATATAAAAAATGTAGATACAGAAGAAGACAGCTATAGAGCACATATAGCAAGTTTATCTTGCGTAGGAATAGGGTATAGTAATTTAAATAGACGTGTGTTGTAAAAAAATTATTTAAATAAATTTACTTTATTTAATACAAGAAGTTTATTTTTTGATCTAAAAAAGTCTCACTTTTAATTAATTTGAAAAGTCACTAGTCTTTTATAGTGACTGTTTTATTACATATAAGGCACTAAAATCACACCCCTTAATTAAATTAATATAAAATATAACTAAGTATTTTGTTTATTTCATTTCATTCTATCTTTGAAGTAGTTGCAATTTTGTCCACTAAATGAGTGAATTATTTTTAAAAAATAAGAAATGTTTCGTTATTAATTTTTTCTTATTTCTAGTACATAAACATAAAGAATAGTAGTGATGGTCCATCACTACTAAGAATTAATCAATAATTATGTATAACAATTAAATATAGTTAAATATAAAATATTTTAATAATGATTTTAAATTAATTAAAAATAAATAAATATAAATAAAATATTCAACTAATAGCAATGGAATGATAATGCTTTTTGTGATGTTTTTAAATATATTCTCTCTTTTTTATAATTCATAATGTACACTGAAAGAAGTTTATTGTAATTATAATAGTGATATTTTCGTTATTATTCAATACAAGATTTAGTTTAACTTTAAATTGTTTTATCACATCAAGATACATATTTTTAATATTGATAAATATTTGACAAGTACAAAGGAATAATAATTTAAGAAATTTCATTTTGTCAATTTCATTTATTGTTTAATAAATTATTTAAATAACTAAAAAAAAACAATTGATTATACACTTAATAATTTTAAATCTTGGAAGTCTATTGGATTAGTAGAGTTTTGTGCCACCAGATACAGCTCTTGACAGTAGTGGACTATAAGCGGTTTGATCTAAAGGTATAAATAAAAATTAAACTACGAAATTATCATATAAATAAATAATGTTTTTAATAAACAATGGTACCTACTGCAAAACAAAAATAAATTTAATTATAATGTACATAAGAAAATAAAATATGTTCACAATTAAAAGATACAAATGTAAGTGTTTATAAATGTATATATTTATTGTGTCACGTCCGAATAGTACACAAAATGCAAGTTTTATAAATTTAATTAATTATAATTATACACGGAGAGAAAAATCTATTCAATTTAATAGAAGTAAATAGAAGTTCAGTTAAAACATCATTAACAGTGAAATGTTACCAAACAACGAAAATCAATCATTTTATAATCATAGAATTTATTCAGTATGTAATATTATTTTTTGTAACATGTTTTGATTTTAATACATTTTCAACATGATATATGTATTCATAAAATTACAAAAATTTAAATATATATATTAATCTCAATATTTCTAGAATCTTTATTTTTATATAAATCACTCATTTTTCAACAATTTTAGGAACAGCCCTTTTAATGATCAATAGATGTTATCTGTATATAAATTAGACACAAATTAAAAGATATGATTTAATATTATTATGTATTAAATATTAAAATTAATTAAGGAGTTTATGATTTTGATCTTCTTATAACAGAACAAACCCAGAATTAAAAATGATCTGTAATATAATAGTTTTTCTATATAAAGATTAATGAGTTTCGTCGCATATAATATTATAAATGTCAATAAAACGACGACATTTAACATGTAACAGTTGTTTTAAAATTTATTATTTTGTTTTTAACTGAACCAATTTCTCTCAGTGTAAAATGATTCACACTCTCTGTAAAAGATGTTGACATAAATTTTATATTTACAATTTCTGATATTCGTTCGCGTTTTGAAATATTATAATAAAAATATTTCTATAAATTGAATTGCACTTAGATTTTAAAATAATAGATGTCACTACAGTTTGGTTGGAAGCTTTGTGTTAAAGTGATTTGTCAGTGCTAAAATTGTAAGAGATGTTTTTCATCCTTTTTTTCATAAATACTTAGAATTTATTATTCGCATTTGTTTTATTTATTTCTTCAATGATTTTACGATTTATTTCATAAGCAAAATACTTTATCTTTAGAAAAACTAATTTTGAACTCTATTTTCAGTCCAGCGCATGTTGATCATTTTTTATCATTTTGAATACAATATATTATAAGATTCAATTTAATATAAGAAACGAAGAATTTTAATGAGAAATATTTATTTCGAGTAAGACAAACGTACGAAGTGGTTATAATGACTATCTCAAAGTATAAATAATAAAAATATATAAAAAACTGACTCTGACTTTAGGGCTAACATTTCACTTTAATGATTACTGTATTTACAGTTCAACAGACTAGAAATACAATGATTGGGAATATTGTATTTGATTTATTATAAGACCTTACAAAGCAAAAACATTCTCGAATTAAGGTATCAATTATTACATCAATTAATAAAATATATTAAATGTTTTTTGTTCCAGATATTATGTATATATAAATATAAATTATACAATTTTTTATATTATTTTCAGATACTGCTTTAAATATCAAAATTCTTGGAATTTCTAATTCGCTAGTTTTTGCTTTATATGGTATTATGATCAGAAGCGTGTCTAACTGAAATGTGTTGTTGCATGAATTAAATAAAAATCAATAGCAAATAGGGGGAAATGCATATTTAAACATAAACTAATATGATTAGACATATAAAATATATTATGTTTCTCTCTACTTTAGATTCGCTTGAATTATTAAAATTGTATATAACTTGCATGATTATTATACTAATATTTATTTTTATAAATAAAATAATTATATTAATAATCTAATATATTAAAATCTTTTCCAAGTGATCTGTACGATTTATACAAATTTATATATATATACTTTTATTTTCAATTTTATATGTTTATTTGTTTAATCAATTTAATTGTACGTTTACAGAAACTTTATGCAAATATATATTGCGGTCTATCAAGTAAGCATGATGATGTAACTTCTCAGTAAATCATGATTACCTATCATCAGTGTATCGTTACTTTGAATCGGACAAAATTTTGGCGCTGGAAATATTAAAATAGTCTTAATCCAAATTTGTATGTTATGCGATTCAAAGTAATTAAGCGTCTAAAAAGAATTGAGTGTATCTAAGATTCCCTGAACAACGTAAAAGAAACGAAATTATAAAAAATCAATAACTAATCAACTTAATTCAATGCAACTTTTGAATTTCAAAAAGATTTCATCATTTCAAATCACACAATTTCAGTTGTTACAAATACAGGTTTCTCTAAGTGTACATACATGATGTGAATTGACTATAAATTGATACTTAACAATTATAATTCAGAATGTTTTAACTACAATCATTATACACATTTTGTCCGCCAATAATGTTAGGCAAATACGAAAATATAACGCAAAGTATTCAAATTATTTTGGAATTTGCTATAAACACCAATTGGAAGCTCATAAGTGTAATCTATTTTGTTACCGTAAAATGTGGTGAATAGAGATACCAATTTTTATACAATAAATAATGAAGCAACGAATTATGAACGTGTAATTCAAATTATCGTATGAATAAAGTATATTAATGTATATATTAAAATCTGATTGAAGATAAAACAGGATTATAAGTCATAACATCCAAATACTCTTAATTTATTTTTTAACAGTGTTAATAATAAAGGAAGAAGATATAATATAAAAATATATAGTTGTTTACAGAAATACTGTAGATGACTGATATTAAATACAAACAGTATATGAATATATAAATCTACAAACAACAAGTGATAATTCAACTTTTCTATACTTAGACATACTTTTTCCTATACATCTTTATAGTAACGTCTTAGCGGTTATGAGGTAAGTTAACCATGGTATTAAATTAATGTTTTACTTTGTATCAAGAATACCTCAATAGAACAGAAAAGGATTAAGATAGAAATATGTAGATTCTACATTTATAATACGTTGAAATGTCCACCAAATTGGAGCAAGTTACATAGAAATTAGCCAGATAATATGTAAATTATGTGATCTATATATTATCGCTAATTTCTATGTAGCTTTCTTCAAATTGGTGGATATTTCAATGTATTATAAATGTAGAATCTACATATTTCTACCTAATTTCTACCTTAATCCTTTTCTGTTCTCAGCTAATCAACTAAAAGTAATAAAAATCATTTCAACCATACATATTAGATATATTTATTTACTCCTTGCCATCCCATCCAGTCTTGCATGATCAGAGGTAAGTTAATCACGAGCTATTAAATTAATATTTTGCTATGTATCAATAACAATTAAATCAAACCTTCAAAACAGATATTGCATTTATTATTTACTCCCCTCCATCCCCATATATAATCTCTATTCACACAATTTTACGGCGGAGTATTCAATGTATTAGCAAATCGGAAACAAAAAATTGAATTGAATCGCGTGCTCGTTAAGAAACGTACATTTGGTACTACATATGTTATGTCGGTCCAATTAAATTGACAGCGAAGCGAAAGTCGATGACGATGAAGAAGACGACGACGGTGAGTTCGAAGGATGCGTGGCCACGGCAAACGATTCGAAGGACGAGGCCTGTGGCGTGGTATAGTACAAATATGGTACCAAGGAATGCGCCAGAACCACTCGGAATATGGTGCCAGAATACGCCAAAAATTTACAATGCTTTCCGTACACTTGAAGAATCTCAATTCCATTATTCTATCATCTAACTTGCAAATGGTCAAGTCTTAAAACGAATAAGAAAAAAGAAAAAAAAAAGGACTTTGCTTTGCACTACTATACCCTGCGAATGTTCATGACCTTGTCAAAAGAACCATTCTAATTTCTAAATTTTATTTGCCAATCGAACGAAGTCGTTTGCTTTTCGTAGTTCTTAATGGTCTACCAGTGAAACGCATCGAAAAGTTTGTTCCTGAAACAAACAAATGCGCTCCATCGACAACGATTAAGAATTGCTTTCACTTAGAAACTCTGACTGCCTCTATATCGTAACAAATGCGATCTGTCCTTCTTCCGGCCAATGTGGCGTTTGACGCCTCAAGCCAGCAGAGTTGCCAAAAGTGCGTCGATTTTGTTCGCAGTTAGTTGCAAAAACTTATTCTCTCAGATACGGGGACGCAACTTGCCCGTTTTGCTTCGCGATTTAAGGAATCTCTTCTTCCGGATGCAACTTGCAGCAGTTGGCGTACTCCCCGTGGATACCGCCAGAGCAGCAGACCAACCAACCTGTTTCCTGACTTCCGGTTCGGTGGCCTCGACGTTCCGGTCGGGGCTCAACTTGGTCCGCTCTTCCAGGAACTCTTCGAACACATCCTCCACGTCCTCGACCGGTCGCCGGTGTCGCTGATTGGTCAAAAAGTGTATGCCATCTGATAAGATGAGCTCGGATTTCATGGTGCAGTGGTGCTCAGCCCTTAATGAACTGGATACCATCTCTTCGTCTAACCTGTCGTTGCTGCTGGTTTCGTCTTGCTGATGCAATCCACATATCTCGAAGGTCGTGTCGCTTGGTAGATTTGGCAGATGATCTGAAATGCATGGATTTGTACCATTAAAAGAATTCATCTTTGACGATCGTTTTGTTATAACAATTATTGTATGCGTGATTGAATAGTTATGGTGTTATAGATTAGTGATGACGCGATATGGAGTATTTTTAGGATTGTATTGCATTTCGACACTGAGAAAACCGAGTGGTAATCATTACCATTCAAGTAGTAACCCGTACCATTTATGTGGTAATATTTACTACTTAGTTTTCTCAGTGCATATATAAATTTTTAATACGATGAATATATATATATATATATATATATATATATTGTGCTTTTGTACACGAAAAACACTGAGTGGTAGAGATTACCACATAAATGGTAATGATTACCACTTGGTTTTCTCAATGTATTATAAAAACGTACGTCGATTTCATGAATGAACTTAGATATTCACCCTTATTCCATACAGAAATGCAACGTTGTAATGTCCTACCAAATTAAAGTTACTGCACGTTGCAACAAAAATTAAATTGTGAAAATTAAAAAGAAAGATTCGTAATTTACTTAAACATTATATGTATAAAAATTTCAATTCTTTATAAGCGGAAAACTTATTATGAATTAATGAAGATTCGAACCCCGTCGTATCGTCAAACCACATCTACTACCAAACACTTAACCACTGGGCTAGCAGTATCTTTGTCAACGTATACATTTTTTAGATATTTAAATTAATCTTCATAAAATAATCATTGCACATAAATGTTGCAGTAACGTTG
>JABFQC010003381.1:0-14219 GCA_022817085.1 Psilanteris sp. ZL-2020
ATTCTGTATGGATAACTCATGTTTCTAAACATAAGATAATGTTTAGTATTATATTAATAATAATTTTCATTATAAATATTTAAATATTTAAATATATAAATAAACATTATCCAAATCAATCCATCCTGAAATCGTTATAATGAAATCTGATACATTTTAACACGACTGTAATATAGTTTGTTTATTATTATAATTTTGTATTTATATAAAATGAATCTATTATCACATTCTTTGTAAATTGTGTTTATAATTAAACATATCAAACAATTAATAAACATATATACATAATATATCTCAACTAATCATCGATTGCAATACATACTACAATATTTATAGTACTAAGTTAATATATCTAATTGAAAAATTACACCAAATTAAATTACGATATGAAACTAACATTTACATATATAACACCTATTGTAGACAATTCTATTAAAATGTACAAAAAATTGAAATTTTTCTACGCTCAAGAAATTCAGACCTTAGCTGTGAATCAGAATTTACATTTAACACTGTACATGCATCACAACTCGCAGAATCTTTTATGTTCCAAATGAAACAACAGCTACCGTAAAACCAACTGTAATTACAAGCTTTACACGCACGAAGGTTATCTAGATGTAACGTAAGCGTAAGATATAGGTTCGGGTAATATTTAAGCATTTCCTACTGTTGTTGTATACTTACTCTAATTGCGCCCTGTTGCACCAAATTATTCCATCGAGTAATTGAAGCGTAGCATGAAACAGAATAAAAGGACGAATATGAATATAAACTGTCCACGGGTTCTACGAAGACATGAGAATACAATTTTTATATTATCCATTAAGCAGTATTGTGCTTTTTATTCTTACAGCCAATAATATAAGTGCTTTTGCATCAGCTCTCCTTTAGTACTCATGCCCTAAATAAAATTCGAGGAATTTGTTTTAACATGCTTATCATGGGTAAGTATTTATGAGATTCATCAAATTAGATATTTTAACCAACTATTTACAATATTCTCGACACTGATAACTTAAATCGCTCTGAAAATATTTACAAGAATGGAAACATAATTGCACTGAGTAAAATTTATCAAATAAGACATATACATTTTAACCATAATTTGGGGAATATATTTTTCTAGTTATACATATATTGAAGTTAAAAATCCATTGGACATTAGTTGTCATTATTTTATATTAATAATTAGACATTCATTAGGCACACTAGTATATTAGATGAATAGTAATAAATTACTTTAAATAAACATAGTCTTCGTTTATGTTTTCTTTTTTATTTGCCTTTAATAATATAAGAAACTAATAAATACGTAAATCAAATTTAAAAAATAAGTTTCTTCAAAACAATCTTACGATATTATAATACCAGCTCATTATAATACCCGACGTTCCCTATAATCCACTTTTTGATTGACAAACGATGTAGACATATGTATTAAAATGTCAGATGTATTGGCAATAGTTCAATAAGAGGAGACCAGCATTCCGAGAGCTTGTGTGATGGAAGAATAAATAAAATGCATTTTATAAAAGCTATGTTCTATTGTGTGGGAAAAGAGCCAAATCTTCTAATAATTCAGATTCTACACTCTATATAGAATGCTTATCCGCAATATAATAATTTGTAGTCAGGACTATTATTTAAGTCAAGACTTTATTATTAAATTATTTGAATTTGACATTGAACACTTATAATATAATTATTACAATAAATATTATACTTAAATATCATTAATTGATATTTTAAATTATTGTGTAAAAATTTTATATATGACACACTTAGAACAAGATGGTACATTTTTTAATGGTTTATAATCACTTTATTTTGTCTTTAGAAAAATAATGCATCAATTTTAAATTCTATATCTATAATATAATTAATTTAGATTGTTATACAATATTTTTGCTAAATGATATTCTAAAATTCGAAGGAATTCGAATATTCCTCACATTTACTGTACCATATAATGTTCAACATATGTTCCTCCGTGCAAATATTGGATATAATTCATAATTTTAAGACATACCATGAAGTAGAGAAAAATTTCTGGTAACGATTACCAGAATTTATGGTAATTGTTACACAATTTTCTTTGACATGATCATTTTGGTAAAGCTAAGCATGTATTATTGTAACGACGTCCAGAATTCTAGTAATGGTTACAAAAATCTGCTAATGTATACAATAAAACATGTTCACCATAACCAGAATAGTATTATCAAAGATTTTTTTTCTCAGCAGCACAGAGAAAAAATTCTAGTATAGATTACCAGAATATAAGATAATCATTATAAAATGATCAATCCAGTCAAACCAAGCATGTTTTATTGTAATCACTTCCAAAATTTTAGATTTTGGTTTCAAATCAAAATTATTATTTCCATAAAATATGTTTGGATTGAATTGAATAGTATTAACAAGAAAAAATTGTATAACATTTGTATGAAAAATTTCAAACAATTTGTTTCGTTCATATAGGATTATATAGATTCCATTTTTGCAACAATAATTCCTTTCAAATTATATTTCTAGAATTACTTTTGTCTACATTTTAATATTTTCGGCCATACGGGACCCGAGGCGCTAATTACATTAATGAATGAATAATGCATATTTTAACAATTACAGTTATCATAGAAATTATATATTAAAGATTATTAAAAAAGAAAACTTTCTTACAAACTTACTCTATAGTTAAGATAAATCATCAAGTTATTGCTCCAAAATGGACGTGCTTCTGTTAATGTTAACAATATTTGCATCTTTATTTACTTTATTCTAACGCGGAAAATCAATTATAACATATAATATTAAAAAAACAGCAATACTATACAATATAATTATTATATACTAAATAAATAAATAAACTTTAATATTCATTATAAATAAATCACCACAATCACCCGAAAATCGTCATTTCAACTCAGCTTCATTCTAAATTTACGTGAATGCTTAAAGTAACTCGTAAATAGGATAACTAAATGATCAAATTTACTTGTTATCAATTTTTATAAGAATTTTTTTGTTTTGTTCCGATAAAAAGAATAAAGTGGATTCTTATATAGAATGTAAAAACTAATTTGTTGTTACAAGTTTTCTGAATACCTTCATAATTCAGAATGTATTAAAAGAACTAACAAGAAATTTAAGTAATGTTCTTACGTCCTACTTTTAAAGCTTCTCCCCGGAATATTGTTTTATAAAACTTATTTATATTAATTCGCTATTTGGAATTTGTTAAATTATACTTCTAAGGAAAACTAACTACAAATGTAAATATTATTAATTATAGTTTAAGATTTTTATAAATATATAAATGAATCTTAATTGACAATTTCTTTTAATTATAATTATTAAATTTACTTATTAATAGATATTAATTAATAAAAAATAAATACATTTGATATTCATAATTATAAAGCTTTGTCTTTACATGAAAATAAAGTTTTTCATCACATTTTATATGATAATTTTCATTTTGCAAAATGATCATTTATATAACGATATTATATACTACTTATTAGTGTGTATTCTCGTACTTCATAATTGTTTATAATGGAATGACTTCTATGAGACTATTTATATTATGAATATTTGTTTCTATTCTATAATCTAAGAATTACTCATTCTATTAAATATGAATTATAATTTAGTATAGACTTATACATTTATTTTTTATAATTAATGTAGGGGTTAATATTTGTGTGTTATTATGTATAAATAATTAATGAGACAACGATACATAAAACTTTCCCTAAAAATAGTCATAGCTATTCGATTAAAATTGTAATCAAAATGTGAGACACTTTGAGTATATTTCGTTAATATGATTCATTAATACTTCGAGAAATTTTGAAATCAGTTAACTATGAAATTGCGTATGCTGACAAAAAAAGAAAAACGAAGATCATTTTAAACATGAATAAATATTGATTCTGAATAATGAATGTGATAAATTATCGGCGTAGAATAATATTATTTCTTGTAGATTAAATAATACAACGCAAAACAAAAATGTATAATTCAAGAATTTTAAATAACCATTTAAAAGATGCAAATAATTAATTTAACGTTTAAGTAAACTTATTAATATATATATAATTCGATGTATTGTCAAATAATTATAAATAACTATAACATTTTGCGGTTAAGTAACAATTTTATGTATTTATTCGTTTATTAAAATGTGCATAATGTTAGTTAAATAACTAAACGCACATATGAACTTTAAACTTATTACTAAAAATATAAATAATTCTTTAAAAATGTGCAGAAAATCTAATTTTAAAATTAATCACTGTAATGGATTAATTTTAAGCTGTAATTTGGTATATTTTTTTTTTTTTTAATACATGAGCTTTACTATTAAAGTATTTATATTATATAAAAAGGCGAAATGTTAAGAATTTATTTAGATAATTTTTATAACCAATGTAACATACAATTTTTGTTTGTATGATTTGTTAAATTTTTGATAAAAGACGTTTCAACTTGTTATGCAATACAGATTATATGAATATTTAATAAAATGTTACGAACGTACACTGCATCATGAATTATTTGCAAACAAAAATATATTAATGAATTTAAAAAAAATACTCAAAACATAACTTAATGTTAGAGTTAAAAAATCTTTAAATTCTCAATTAAACGAAGAAGTAAATGTATTATTGCAACTAATCAACATAATATCAGACAGCAAGTGTAATTTTTTAAGTAACTCATTTCTAATTTATGTGTATCATTATAAAGGTACTTCTATTCAACGAAACCCTTATAGTAATCCTTCTTAGTCTTATTTAATTTGCGCAAGATAATATCTTAACGGATTTCATTCAGTTAATGGTGTCTAGTCTCGTATCTCCAGTAGTATTTGTCTTCGCTATAACATTGTTGGACGTTCACCTGAAGTATGTACATAGTGTTTCATTCGTATGTTCGTCACCTATATGTAAAGTATATGTTGCTTAGCTCGAACAGGTGTGCTTCAAGTTCATAATGGAATGTAAATATTTCATTCTGTGCGTCGTCACGTGACCAAAAAAATTAAATTTCACACAATCTGAAAAATATATTTAATCAACAATAATACATCAATAGTTATTTATAAATACTTGCACAGGTATTGTTTTAGCACAATATAAACGCAAGTTAATATACTTTTATATATAAATTTATATATACTATAAAGTAAGAATTAATTATTAATTAAGTTAAACTAAGATAACTGTCAAGTTAATTATATAATAGTTAATTATTATTATAATAGTTAAATTAAATTTAGCAATATTATGTAGGTTACGTCATAGTTCAAATTTTAATATTTTATTATATTACATTAATGTTAGTTAGTACTAATATTATATTAACAAATTAATATATTATTATATTATACTAATATAATATTATTGTACTTACTTTAATATTTATAATACTTTACTTACTTTTTTACGAATGAATTTTTTTTATTTTTTTTCAATAATGATACATTTTTTATCTTACTTTGTAATAATAAAAAGTTTATCTAGAGTTGACTATCTTATTATGAACTCAGATAATAATATAGTATAGTATTATAAAGATATACAGTAAGTAAATTCACCAGATTATTACACAAAATATATATATATGATATTGTGAACAGAGTCTGATTGTTTATTTTTCATAAAGTTATTAAATTAAATGACGCTCGTATTGTCATCTAAACACTGTAAAAACTGGCGTTACAAAAATGTCTTCAGTCAAGACATTTTTATAGAAAAGATATTATAAGTGTCTTATTATTAGATACTATTTATGTCTTTTGCATGAAAATGTCTCGGTTCAAGACACTTGTTTTAGTAGTGAAGGAATTAAATTATTTAAATTTTAGACGATTTGGGATTTTTAAAACTACATCAGGCCACTATGTCATATATCTTGTAAACTAAATAGTTTCGTCGATAAGTATAAAATAAAAATGACAACTTATGATAGTGCAATATTACACAATAAAATATGCACAATAATATGTCAGTCTTTACAAACAAAAGTATCGTCATTTTTATATCACACATTTTTATTGAATTTAAAGACAATTATTGTGGAGACAACGTGCAGAATGTAATACAAAGTTTATATTTAAGTTATATTTTATAAGACATAGACCATTTACAATCGAGGAATTGTATATATTTTATAAACAATCTTCTTTTTCCGTATATAAATTTTAATTTCAATTCATAAAATACTTTAGATACCTATGTAGAAATGTTCAATATTGAAAATATCTCGACATTTTTTATATAATATCAATCCTTGACGTTGTTCCGACGTTGCTTGTTTATTACGTAGGCTGATAAAATGTCGTTACAACGTTGACTGTATAATCAATTCAGCACTGCTAAACCCAAACATTACTAAAATCCAAAAAATTAAATATTGAAACAAAATGCAAAATACAAGAAAATATATCTAATCTATTTTATTTAATTTAAATTGTTAATACATTATAATAACTTCTAAGCCCATATTGGTATGCAGCATTAAATTATTTATTTTTCGAAAGTTAAACCGTACGCGATTACAGTCAATATATATATAGCGCTAGAAGTTACGGCGTAAAATATTACGATTAAATTTAAAGGCTTACATTCGAAGCTTGGTTAAAATAAATACAATTTTTTCGAACAAATCACTAATTTCATGAAAATACTAAACATATATTGCAAAGAACTTGATACTACAACAATTCATATTAGATAAACATTTCGTTATTTGAAAACGCCGCCTCAGCGTTGAATCGACGGAACTTTTCTACATGGGTATAATTTTTAGATTTTAATAACACGTAACTAAGTCCTACCTGACAGTGTAATATTCGAAGAAGGCAACAAGTATTTCCAAGGATCTGGTCACAGCAGCCCACATACTTCGTCGTTTAATTTGTTGGTCTACACTTTTATTAAGGCATTAACTCACACATCGTAACATTGAATTGAAACTTTTTATGCTTTTGTATTGTTCACTTACAGTGCATAACTGCGATTTTAAGTATTGACATAAGTAATTCATGTTTAAAAAGTTGTATATGCTTAAATGCAAACAGAATTTGGCTTTTACGGAAATCAAGTGTTTAATGTAGATCTATAATGTGAAGAGATAAAAGTGTTAACCAAATTTCTGACGATTACATTTCAAATGCAACAGATTCACAAAGCGCAGTATATATTCAGTATGTTTTATCACTCCTTTATTAAAATAAAAAAGGATATTATGAAATATTATATATCATATCGTAAAATATTTACCATATTTAAGATAGAGTAATAGTAAAAGCAATAAGTCGGGTTATAGTCAACGAATATATATATTCCTTATTAAATATGCAATTCCAAAAATTGAAATTATGAACAGCGTATACATATAAAAAGAAGCTGTAGTTTTAAAAAAGCTGAAGGTGTCGGAAACCAATAATTACAAAATTATTTTCAGACAATAAAATACTGAATCTAATTTAAGGAGAGTTTCAAGAATCTAAAAGATAATCAATATTATCTATATTCTCGAATTTTAATTCCCTCATGGTTAAATCCTCATTTTGTTATTATTATATAATTAATAAATTTGCGCGTCGGCTAAAGACCTATATAGCTGACTGAAGTAAAAAATTATTCATTTTTGAACCTTACTATTTTTAAGATACTGTCAGTTACTTAGTCGTGTAGAATCCTGTTGTCGGTATATACATTTTAATCTTGAAATTGATATTTGTTGAAATAATTAATTTTCATAGTCCGTCTAAATATTTAAATACTCATTTAGCTAATATTATTCTGCGTAATTTCCATTTTTCATATTTGTTTAACGATATTTTTTTAGATATTTTAACACTAACTGACCTTAATCTGTTTAAATTAAATCATAGACTGATCTATTATATGTACTCAATATTGGAATCATACTGTGTAATTCATAACTACGTTGAATTAACTAAGCTTTCTTCAATTAATTATTTTTTCTTTCTCTCTTTTTTTCACTATACATTCTTATAATTTATTTAATTTTTAGATAATAAATCCGATATTGATATTTTTGATAAAGATTTAAAAGGTATATATTATATATTACATCATTACTACCGATATATGTTAACCTTCAAATTCTAATAATTCATATATAATAAAAAAAAACTAATAATAATTCTGTTGTATTTTATTTCTTAGTATTTTTACTCCGATTATAGTTTCAATATAAATTTGTATGTTTAAATATTTATAAGCATAATTAATACTTGAAAACCTTATATAGATATTTTATATAATAATTTATGTGAAGAAATTAATAATATATTTAATTGATTTTTAAAATATAACAAGTATTTCTAATATAGAACAATTTAGAACAATGTTTAGAAATAATTAAATATGTTTTTCTTATATAGAAATGTAAATATACCTAATGACATACATTTTCAATGAAATTAAAACATATATTATACTATATTCCGAATAAATATAGTTTAATTTATAAAAACGAATGAATGATTTCATAAATCGTAAGCTAATTTTAGTAATTACATTGTTTGTATTCAACTTGGATTCTGCCGACCGCAACCATCACGCGCATTTGTTAATGGCCACAAAAACATAAGTTGTTTTCGTCAACCTTACAATTTCAACGCATTTCCAAAATAACGTTTCTATCATGGATATGTCTTAATCACCAAAAGAAATAGAATATATTACTATTCTAAAATTGCATTAATTATAATTACAGACTTAATCACTTTAAATTAAAAAAATATATAACGCTGTGATTTATTGGTCATTAAGACAATGCATGTTTAACATTTGTAATTCTTCATAATAAATGGATAACACATGCACACACACACACATATATATAAAGTAGTATATAAACAGCATTCTGCGATATAGCAAAAAATTGTAATTTTTCAAAACTGATGTTTTAGGTCGATTTCATTTTCACCTAGCTAATATATACTTGCGTCATTTGGAACTACTATTCTAAATATTTATTAAAAGTCAATGGTGGTTTATCTAAATCCTACAATATGTTCAATGAGATTATAGCATTTAATGCTGATCGATATGCATATTATTAGACATTATCTTTGAAGAAGTTGCATTTTCATACGAAAATGCTTGGCATAGTATACTGCCACCATAACCAGGCCGTTTTTGGAACAACATGTTATCCACAGCATATGAAAACCACGTTGTGCAAATTCCTACCAATAATCTCCACGTGGCGTATATTAGGTAACCCTAATATAGCAGTGGATCATAAAAAAATGCGTTTCATAGATACGATATGAAAATGATTGAAAAAATGTGAAAACGCACATCTAAATTGAAACTTGCGTAGCGTTATCAACTCTTATCGTATTAAGTAAACTGGTTTATAATATATTTTAGAAGTTTTATCACGAAATCTAAATAGAAAACTCATTAAAAAGGTAAAAATGAAATCAACTAACATATACTTATAAAATTAAAAGTTTAATTATTAATGATTAAATTATTTAATGTCGCTTCATGTAAATTGAACAATGTTACAGAATTCTAAAAACGTAAATTTACCAAATGTAACATTTGATTTAAATATATATCTTTTTGGTATACTGCATGTTATATTCAATCTGACACACTTTAAATACCGAGTTAATATAAATTATACGGAAATGTATAGTGAAAAATAAAAAATTATGAATATATTAACACGAATGCAGATTTTATTAACAATTATGTGTATAATTAAAAAAATATGTTTTGAATGTTTAAACGAAAACATTCCATTAAATTATATGCTAATTTACCACTGAAACCAAAAGATATAATATATTTATGATGCGGTGCAAATGAGGACAATATATAGGTGCCTACACTGTAAAAAGTGACATTACAAAAAGGTCTTATTCAAGATATTTTTATACAAAAGATAGTATAAGAGTGTCTATTATTAGATACTATTTATGTCTTTAAGACACTTGTTTTAGGAGTGTACAGTTATCAGTGAATAAATTGTTTTAATCAAAAATTGAGTTTGGGTCTTCGTCTCCAATCACTCCCGTCTCAAAATATAAACAAGTCAGCTATTCAAGGTCCTACGGGGCCCTATTAACGTATTTGTATAGCTTTCATAGATACATTACATAACATTAAATAACTTGAGCGCTTAAGGACCATCCTCAAACGCGACAATCCGTTTTGATTTATAGTGAATAAATGAGAAACAAAATAGATTTCGGACCTCAAATGCAATACTATGAATATTCATATATATATATATATATATATATATATATATGGATGTATGTAGAGAAGTAAATGATGATAAATGAGGAAAATCAACATTGAAATTACTATATAATTAATTTAAAAAAGCAACCTACTAATTTAAATTATTAAAAAATTATATTAAAAACTATAATCTTATATATAACGTAGAAAGAATGACAAGAAATATAAGATAAATAATAATAATAAAAACACAATGTAGATTTATATTAATTTGAGAAAAATATGTCTATTCTTCAGGATTAAAATCAAATTATTTGTGATTTCTATTTCTCCAACAAGTAATTTTAATGTGTAGTTGGAAGTCTACTTTCTCTTTATTCTAACAAAATATACGATTAGGATTAGTGCTAATACTAATATGTGTGACTTTTATTTTACATGATAAATATACTAATATATATTTATATAATCTTCCTTTGGAAAATATTGAAATAGAATACAAATATTTTCATATATGTGTGGTATTATTTGGAATAATACTATTTAAGCAATTAAAATTCTGTTTGAACTGTTTTTTAATTGCAATTTCTCTACACATAAAATGATATAGTTTGTTGTAATTACGTTTGCATATAATTAATAATCAAAACATCTGATCAAACACCGAATCTTAAATTAACAATAAATGAATG
Organism: Psilanteris sp. ZL-2020; assembly: GCA_022817085.1. Lineage (NCBI taxonomy): Eukaryota > Metazoa > Arthropoda > Insecta > Hymenoptera > Scelionidae > Psilanteris > Psilanteris sp. ZL-2020. The sequence goes on from JABFQC010003381.1 coordinate 10,943, forward strand.
GAATTTATGATATATGACTATATTAATGTATGTATATTGCCTAATTTAGCCAAACTCACTGTGATTAATCGGAATCAATTAGTATTTCATTATTCCATTCTGACTATATAATATAATTTTATTCCTTTTAATTGTAAGAATATACAAGTATATATTCAAAACGTAATACACGCAATAATTTGTATATTGTAAATTTAGTATAATTCAACAAAATATAATAGAATCAAGTTAAATATATAATATTATTTTTAATAATTAACTTATTGATATAACATTAATTACATATAAACACATAAAGTGTTGACTTCAGTTGTGTTTTGTCTTGTGTTGGTTTTGTTAAATTTTTATAATGTTTTATATATCTAATCAAATGTAAATTATGTCTAAACTAATTTTGCTTTCTAGTCATGGGTGTACAAAAACTATCGTTTTGAAAAAATGAGCGAGCCCCCCCCTCCTTTAATCGAATTCATTTAACGTATAAATAAGAAACAATATATATTCCTGTCCTTGATAACACTGTCGATATATATAGATAAACCTTATGAATAGAATATATAGTTACATTTTTTCATCCTATTTGCTTAAAACAATATATACAATATTTTCATAAATCAGAAAATATTTTCACACTGTGAGAAATTGAGAAATAGAAAAAAATTAATAACAACAGACAAGTAAAATAATTTTGTATACCGCTATATTATTTATTCGAATATTAACGATCACATTAGTTATTACATTTATACTTGTTATAATTATATTTTATATTATATGTTTAGTCCATTATATATTATATTTATTTTATATATATTTAGTCGGTAAGCTCATGTTAAAATTTAAGATCCACTCGATACAGTGATTCAGTACCTGCGGCCAGTGGTCGACCGTCGATAGTGAACATTATTAGTTCTATAGTAGTATATGAAACGAAGATTATATTCCCCATGCCAACCAACAATCGTTCATGTATTCATTATAGATTAATATATAGTTATATAGATATTAAGATCCCTTACAAAAATGAAACGTTGCTTCAACGTTGCAGCAACGTATAATATCCCTCAATATTAACGTTAGGTATGTTGCATGAAATTTGAAGTAAGGTTGCTGCAATATTTATGTGCAATGATTATTCGACGAAGATTAATTTAAATATCTGAAAAAGTATACGTTGACAAAGATACTACTAGACCAGTGGTTAAGTGTTTGAGCTTTAGATATGGTTTCACGGTATGACGGATTTCGAATCTTCGTTTATTTGAATTTTACGCTCATAAAGAATTTAAATTTGTATATGTAAAGTGTATACGTAAATTACAAATCTTTTTTTGGTATTTAACAATCTTGCAACGCTGCCGCAACGTTGTTGCAACCTTCGTGCAATGTTATTATGGAGGGAATAATAATAATAATAATAGAAATAAGTAAAAACTAACTTAATCGAATAAAGTTATTAATAATAAATATATTTGCCCTCCGCCAATACGAAGATAAACCCTATTTGGGTATTTAGTTACGTCTTTACAAATTGTTTTTTTGATCAAACGCCAAAGGGTGACCTTAGATCGCCCTCTGAACGCTAAATTCGGGGGCCACGCTCCCAGCCTCCCATAAACAAATTTAACAAAACTAAAGTACGCGAGTTCGGGGGCGCCAGCATCATATTTGACGAGTCTACCCACAAAAGCCTCTTTAAGTATTAAGATCATTTTGATTCACCTCAAAATCACACCTCAAAATTGACACGCGTAAAATATTTAACATTGTGTAAATGGGAAACAAGATATAATGGTTTGTTCTCAAAGGTCTCATTATATAAACTTATTCCTTTTATTATACATTGTATTATTATACATAATAATGCCTAAATGTTAAAATTGAATTAGTCCAACAAGTCAATTTCATTATAACATCGTAATAAATTAATTTATTCAATTTGATAAATGTAAATCTATTATTTAATTATTGCAATCAAATTTCGTTGAAATAAAAATATTACCTATTTGTGTACGACATATATATTGAAACAGAGAGAGAGAGTTATCGTACGAACAAATATTGATATATATTTATGCAACCAAATTATTTGCATTTTGCATTAAAATTATTATGAATTATAATCTTATGGAAATAATTTTATAATACTATAATATTGTGATGTATTTAATAATAAATATAATACATTTGTTTTCCATTTAAAATATAAGTTATTACATAACTATTAAAAATGTAATATATTTCCTGAAATCTTGCAATTATGTATATATTCTCATTATGATGCCATGAACTTGTTAAGTCGGTATGTATTATCATTAACGAAGGGAGTTTTTTCAATTGTAAACATATATAATTATTTTATTAAACTATTATTATCATATTGTCAAATATACTTTTAATAATGAACGAGAAATAAACTAAAATAAATATTTACAATTAATTAAATTAAAAATTAAATGACAGCGTGTATTGTCCTATTGTTATGCATGCATCAAGTGTAATTCTATTTATAAACCTGTAACGATTTATTAAATACGCATATATTTAAATCAAGAGAAAATAGAGAAGTTTCCTATAATTGTAGTCAGTTTAATTAGAAAATTGTGGTAAGTACATACATTTCAGAATTGTATTTATTAATAGCATATTTCCTAACTTAATTAAAACAAAGTATTTAAAATATGAAACTTTACGAATAAAAACTTTTTGTAATATTTATTCCTAACATTTAAACAATTTTACTTTTATAATTGTGAAACTTTTTGGATATATATACTTTTCTTATTGTATTACATAAATACACATAAGAATATATATGCAATAAGCATATTATAAATGTGATTCAAAATAACTTCATATAGAATAAAATTAAGTAATATTAAATTAAGTGGAAGAAATTATATACTTTAAATAGTTATATATCCTAATATGAAGACATATTTTTCAGTGTAAGAAAATAATTAGACAACGATACATTAAAAGAAAGAATACAGTGATCAGGGGATGATTTGCTCCCTAATGTACATTATTTAATATAATATAGTAATTGATGTTCTATAAATTATAATATCTATTATATATATATATACATATTTAGGAACATTCGTTATGAATGCAATTATAGTAAAATATAGTAAATTTTATTCTAATATTTTGTTCAGTGTAGTAAATTAATGGAATCTATCTATAATTTATATTATTATTATTAAGCACAGGTCATAAATACTTTTTCAAAATTTTCAAAATAATTCAGTTACTAACTGACATAGACTAAATG
>JABFQC010003382.1:0-14216 GCA_022817085.1 Psilanteris sp. ZL-2020
GAAATAGCCGTATTTTTCCAAAAAACATTTGGAATTCCATCTGATCCAACACTACCGTTTACCCTCAGATTCAAAAGGGCATGGAAAACATCTGAAATTTCTATGGAGATATCCAATTCATCCACAATATCTCTCAGCAATACTCTGTTGTCCCTGACATCAATTGTTCCTAGAAAATTTTGAAAGGTTGTTTCAAAAAAGGTAGCAAAGGAGTTTGCAATCTCGATATCATCAGTGATCCTAGACCCATTTTTTTTTAATACCATTTGGTTCCGTTTAGTATCCCTATTCGTGTCAATATATTTAAAAAGTGATCTGATGTCATGATTAATATCTCTCTCCATAAATCTTATATATTCCGCAAACAAGATTTTGGAATAGTGACTCGTTTCCTTCCTGATTTTTGCATATTTGTTATAATTAACTTTTTAGTTCTATCCTTCTTAAAAGCTCTATGGCATCTCTTTTTAGAAATTATAAGCTGTTTTAATGTTGTATCATACCATGGCGGATATGAATTCCTTCTAAATGAATGATTAGGAACATATAAATCTATCACATAATACATCAAATCATAAAATCTAGAAACTGAACATTCAGTATTCAATGCATATAATATATGGTCCCAATCAAGATTACAAAAAAATGAGTTCTGTATCATACTCAATATGAAGGGGTGGGTGATAATTATCAATTGGCAAAAAGAGTGCATTCTCTCGGACAACTTTCAATGTTTTTACAGAAGAAAGGACTTGATCAAACATGTTTGATTTATTATTATAAGTTCCATTGTATTGTCCAAAATTACAATAATTAGAAAAATAGCACAGGGCATCAGCCGCTGGACATGTAGCACTCAATGTATTTTGATCAGCCATATAAATAACTCCATCATGCGTATTTTTCCATTGGATTGTTGGAAGGTTAAAATCCCCCACAAATAGCCAATCGCTTACTGAAAATATTTGATTATCAAAAATGTCGAAAAATTGTTCAAAACTGGAGGCTCGAGGACAAGGCGGTATATAAATAGCTGTTATCACTAACGGAACATCAAATCTCTGGCATATACAGTATACCAATTCAAAATCATCAGAGGGTCTTGTCACAATTCTATAACATGAAAGTTCCTTTCTCGTGGCAATGAGTGTGCCTCCACCTCGCCCACTCACGTGGTCACATCTGAAGATATCAAAGTCGGACAAACCCAACTCAGCATCAAAAATATCCGGAGAGAGTCATGTTTCTGTAAAAATCAAAATATCATAATCATTTACTATGGCGAAAGTATGCAACTATTCTCTTTTGGTATGAAGACTTCTGACATTCTGATAAAAAATAGTAAGATGATGATTTAGTTCATGTTGAGCAGATGGTTGTATTACATGTGATCGTTTTTTGGAATGGAAACTATCTGTGGAGATCCATCAATAAATTTTATTATTAACCCTGTTTCGCCATTTGCCAAACGCTGATTTAGCTCTTCCCTCAAATTTTTCAAAAACTGCCTTTGTTTCGGGGTTAGATCATTTCTGATAGTATAGCCTTTCTGTACGAATCTCGCACGATTTTTAAAAAGTAACTTAACATCCCCAATTTAGTTCATTTGAATTTTAATAGGTTTAGCGTCCACCTTCTTTCCCAATCTCTGTACTGAACTAGCCGGGGGGCATATCTCTAATGTCGACAGAAATGCGTTAAAAAATTCTAAAACCGATGTTAAATCAGTAGGTTCTGGGAAGTTGAAAATTATCACGTTAAATGGAACGTTATGTGGAATTTTTGTCTTTTTTCTACACATTGTTTGTGTATTGGTCGCAACTGCTGTATGGAAAAAATGTCTGACACAAAGTCAGACAAAGTTGGGAACGCTGGTCGAGAGTGTACCGGGCCTAAACAGTCCCTATTGTATAATATCGACAACAATTTATATCAAAAAAAGTCCAAGTCAAAATAAAATATAAAATGATTAGACTAAAAGCACTGTCATCATACGAACCTCAATGTCGATACGTAATAATATTTATAATTTATTACCATATACATTAATTATGGAGAACTCAGATTAGGGATATTGCACTAAAGCATATTTATAATCTATTTTCAACACCCAACAACATAAATAAGTTAAATGATTCACATAAAAATTAACATATGTTGATAATTCATGATCAATGCAGATAAGGATTGCTGACTCTCAAAAAAAAAACTAAAAATGATAAGTGTACACCTAGTCTGGATGATTCGTCATGTAACTAGACAACTTTTATTATGGCAAGCCAGCTAGATTGTCAATTTAATTAGATGACGAATCATCTGGATTAGGTGTACATGGAAAAAGAAAATTAATTATACTACTTTACAATATTCTTAATAATACTCTTATTAATACTTTAAGTACTTGAATCGGATGAATTTTGGCAGGAAGAAATTAAAATTTAACTTAAGATGAAATAGAACATTTGCTGCAACGGAGTCAGGGTTTTGCTATTTTGTATAATTCTATTTTTTAATTTAAGTACCTAATAAATTTCAGCCGATTCTTCATAAGTATGAAAATCATAATCTAATATAAAAAAGAATTTCTATACAATAGTTTTATTGTAAATTGTCACGGCGTTTTTTTCTCACCTCAGAAACGCGGTGACAACTTCCATCCTCAATAATCTGTAAAAGAATAATTTTACTTACAAATATTATTCTTCTGGAGTGATAAAGTCGACTGAAATCATTATTGTGATATATAATTGTGTCATTACCGTTTTTTCTTAAAATGCCTTAATTTGGTATTAATCGGTTTCTATTTCACCTTAAGCCTGAAAAATATAAAGTTACTGTGTTTGGTTCTTATCAAAATATGTAGAAGTTTAATTTCATTCATCAGCAAATGTATATTATTATTTAAGATGATTTTTTCAAGTAAAGTGTTAAATAAACAAATGTAAAAATATGTGATAGTGTAATATTTAATAAAAATTTAAATATTATACAATATATATTATTTATTGTCATAATAATTATAATTAGAATAAGTAAAATATCTAGATAAATTTTCATATCATTGATATATACTTGTGAATTAGTAGCTTTATTGAATGAAGCATCTTAGAGTATCAGACAGAAGAAAATATTAAACGCAAATATTATGTTGGTAATTAATATCTCTATAATGTCTAATAAAAATTATATTTGCTTAAAAACAATTACTATATGATATATATTACATATTAATAATTTAAATAATTTAAAGTTAAAATTATATAGATTATATAAAGGTTTATATTATGGGTTCCAGAAATCCAGTTGATATATTAGTTATACATGCTGTGATTCCCAAACAGCAAAATATTAAAATGTTAATTATTATTATAACGATAATAATTATTAAATTTTAGGAAGCTTTCACAATATTATACTAATAAGAAATCCAATCAAAACCATTTTTATATTTTATTTTAAGTTTTACAGATTTTACTGGCTAATCCATATATGTCTAAAAGAATGATTTGTTATAGATTTTATTGTTTTTTCCTTTAATAACTTCTAATTATATAATGCATAATATTAAATATACATTGACACAGAAAAGATATACCATAATAAATATTATGTTTACATTTTGAATATATACAATTGATTATAAAGTTAGGATCTTTATTGTTTTAACACAATATAAATTTATTGTTTCAATAATTTGTTAATATATTTAAAAAATAACTATTGGCACTATACATTCCTTTTATTATAAAGGACTGGTACCCAACTGACAAAATATTGAACGTTTATTATAGTAATTTTTCCATTTTTTACCGTTTCTATCCAGTTTTCTTCGAGCTTTCTTTGCCAAGATACAATTAAACAGAAATAAATAAATTATATTTTAGTACTTGTTTATAATTATTTAATTAATAATACTTGAATACATAAATAATTTAAACAATTTTCAGAGATTTTTTAGAGAATTTTTCATTTATGAATATAAATGTTAACTTGTTTATAGATAAAAACATTAAATAAAGACTATTCAGTAATAAAAGAATAAAGTATTTTAATATTTTGATTGTAGGTGAAACAATGGCACAGCATGCAGGAAAACATTTGCATGAGTACATAGTTCGACAAAGTGATTACAGGAACGGTAATATTGTTAAGGCTATTCAACAAGGTTTCCTTGAGCTGGATAAAGATATGCAAGTGGATGAAGTATTGAAGAATAATCAAGCTGGAACAACTGTAATCGCTCTTTTGATCAAAGACAACATTTTGTACAGTGTATGTTTTTAATATATATATATATATAAATTTTCAATAATACTAGTTAAAATAAAAATATAAACATTAAACTAATGTTTTATATTAAAAATATATTAATTAATAAATAAATTTAAAACTATTTAAATTTTTAAAAATTAAATTAAAATCTCATTATGTTTATAAATTGGAAATAAAGATGAAATAACTTGCACTATGACATTCAATAATAGTAACAAATTAAATTTACATCCTATTAATTAAAAACATATTTTAAAATTTTATGTCTTAGTTATTATTAATTGTATATTTTATAAATATTTGTAAACAATTACTAAGAAAAAAATTCATTTTCACAGGCAAATGCTGGAGATAGTCGCGCAGTAGCATGTGTTGGCGGAAAAGCGATTCCCTTGAGCGAAGACCATAAACCTGTATTAAAACAGGAACAAGATCGTATAGAAGCAGCTGGAGGATGGGTCGAATTCAATCGTGTTAATGGACACTTGGCATTATCTCGTGCTCTTGGCGACTTTATGTTTAAACAAAATGGAAGTAAACGACCAGAAGAACAAATAGTTACTGGTATATATAACATATTTGGATTTATAATTTTATATTGTATACAAGCTAAATAGTAATTGCATAAGTTGTAATATTTGTATAATTTTGAAACTATTATGATTCTTTTTTTTGCTATGTGTTATATTAAAACTATAATCTAATTTTTCTTATATTTTAATAAATTTCAATTTAAAGCATGACTTTTGATAACATTGATTAAGCACTAAAAAATAAATAACAATTAGTTTGTAAATTGCAAAGTATTAGATTGATTGGTGATATTGCTTAATATTAATTTACTTATTATAACAAAAAATATTATAGCATTTCCAGATGTTCAAACTCATGAAATAACCGATGACTGGGAGTTTGTAGTTTTGGCTTGTGATGGCATTTGGGATGTTATGACGTGTGATGAAGTTGTGGAATTTGTACGAGAGCGTTTAGTTCAATCATCGATTACTGAATGGTCAGACGAAGACGAAGATGATGAAAAAGACATGATTGATCCTGAGGATGTTTGTGAAGAACTATTATCTCACTGCGTAGCACCAGATACCACTTTAGGCCCCGGTTGCGATAATATGACAGTTATAATCGTCTGTTTTCTTCGTGGAAAACCATACTCCCACTTTATACTCCGACTAAAGGAATTTCTTGATCGAGAATCTCAATAAGCTAGTAAATTAGCATCACGTGTTATAGTGTACATATTTAGATTACACATTCAAATAAAGTATTATATGTACATATGTTATAGGCATTCCATATCAAATCAACGATTCGTCATTTTAAATGTTTGTAATAGATGAATTCACACTTTGCAATATCAGTGCATTTACATGTGTTTTTGAGATTGAATTTTACAGTGTACAAAAGACAATATCATGAAAGCACGTGCGATTATTACTGTCGTTTTAATAACATTACCATAAAATGTATAAATCAGATGTTGTTTAGTCGATCAAGTTTTCAGCAAGTCGATTTAATATGGAATATTTAAAGATATATTAGGCGGGTAACAATTTGTCAAAATCTAAATCCATAAAAGTGAACCCAAAATTATGGTTATCAACAAATAGATATGATTTGAATACTTGACATTTGGCAAGATTGTTTTATTCGCCTTATATATTAAATTTATGTATATACGTGTGTATACACATACACACAACTATATATATATATAACAAAACATGTATATATATTTTAATGGGATGGTTTGGACAAAGTGCGAATCTTTGCCGAGGGGTCTGATAATTTATTTAATTAGAAATTTAAAATTTGTCAATAAACTTACTCTACAAATGTTACTTAATAATAATATTTAATTACTAAATTCGTTATTAATGTTTTATAGAACAAGTTGAAATCTGAACAAACCTAACTGAGAGAAACTATTAAATATATTTGAGTAATGCAGTCGGAAAATGATATGATAGTTATGTTAAAAGATAATTGGGATTTTGAACTAAATTATTTAGAATTAAATTTGTCTTAGAAATATGTTTTATTTACAAAGATGATATCTATTTAACAAATTTTTGTCCTACATAGTTATATATGTTCAAAAACCATTAAGGGGATTCTCTAAGTCTATTGCAACAAGGTTAGCATTTTTCATTACAGTATTGCAAAATAAATTACATATAACTTATAAATACTTCATACTATTTTTTGATGATGGGAAATTATCTTTACATAAAATTTTTAAATCCTCAAATCAAACTGTTGTCATTGTAAAACAACTTTTTTTTTCACTTTGCAATGCGTTGTGTGTTGTCATGGTAACAATTAAATATAAACGTTCACTTTTATTATAAAACATAATTCTCCTAAAATGAGAAAATCTCCTGAATTAATATATAATATAAATTATTATAATTAACAAAAATTTATCAAAATCTGTAATATTGTCAAAAATGCTTAGAGAATCACCTTAAACCACCATAATGCAAGAATAAACATATAATTTATATATAATATATATATACATCGTGAATTCATCTTTAAATTCACGGTTCCTAACAGTATTCGTAACAGAGACAATTAAATATATCGTCAAGGAATAGTTTGGTGTTTCCTAATATTTAGAATGGAAGTTAATTTTATGTATTACTTAATAAATTTCATTATTCAATATGAAAATAATTTATTAATTATATCATTATAAAAATATATAATATAATATAATATATTATTTATTAAAGAATTTTAACTGTAACAAATTAATGATTATAAATTTACTTATTGCTACACTTAGTTTTGGTAAATTGACTCTATTTTTAATTTTTATATAATTTAAAAAAAATCTTATTTCAGATATGATATCACTTATGTCACTAATTGTTTTTCAAATATTTTATTATCAAACTTAAGTGTATTTTATCTGTAATAATTTATACTACAAGAAATGAAGAATAGTATTAAAATATAGAATTAATAACTTACTTTAGTTATTAATAATCATTATTTATTAAATATAATTAAAATATAAAAAACGAGAACTTATATGTTAATAATAATAGGAAACTCAAACTAGTTGAAAACATACATAGTAGTCTCTGATAAAGAAAATTGAGTTAAAATCTGTTTAAGGTGAATTCATATATATTTGTGTATTGAAAGAGTCGTTGGTGTTATTCATTATTTGCCTGTTATTAGACATCTTGACTGGTGAGAAATTTATAAATATTTTTATTAATGATTAAGTCAAGTTAAATAAATCGTTGAGCGCCACCGCGCCCCTTGAAACAATTTTAAATGTACATACTTTTATATATATATATACATACATGCAGAATATTACAAATTAAAATTGAATCCAAACAAACAGATTTTTGAAATATTATACATTAATACTGCATATTATTTTAAATTATATAGATTTTCTTAAAAAGTTTTGTTTAAAATAATGTGAGTGGGTAAATAACAACTGGAATCAAGTGGAATAAATGAAATAAATTATTTAGTGTAAATAATTTGTAAGGAAAAAATATTAAATATAAAATGCATTATTTTACTAAAAATAAACAGTTAAATGAAAATGAGAAATATTCATAAAAAACATTTAATATTTATTAATATAATTTTTTATTTATATTCAAGTATAATATTCAATTATTCCATGCATGGAACAATTGTGTTTAAAACTAATATAATCATTTTGTCTGGTGTAATTATGATAATAATAATAGTTGGTATCTAATTTTATTTGATAATTTTGAGGATTTCATCTTTTATCAAATATCAATTTTCTTAATACATACTAAGAATAATTATATATTACACAGTACAAACTATTTTTATTTATTATTATGTTTTTAACTTATATGATTTTTAAAGTACCACTTTTACATAATTCGATATGACTTAAGTTGCTATAAGTTACCATTATACTGTGTAAATTTTATACGCATAAATTTAAAAATATAAATTTGTTAAGAATAGATATAATATAATTTATAAAATATAATATAATTACAAAAAGGTGTTTGAAGTGATGTGTGTAAAGTAACATCTATGGAATTTAAAATATTCTGCAGCAATTTATAATAGATGTTTTCAAAGATACTGATCTTAATAACAAAAACAAATTCAATTTATTTATTATTAATATATATTCATTTTAATTTTAAATCTGTCCGTAATAATCGACGAGTACAAAATTTTCGTGTATTAATATCGATTTACGAAAATCAACTAACTGGTATTCCGATCGGATAGTATTTATTTTCGCGCTTACTATTTATTTTCAAGCAAAAACTTTCTAACGCAATTAACTGAATTTGTATATTCTATTACAGTAATTTAGATACGTTAATTCTGTAACAGATATAAAGTATATTAATTGTGTTTTACTTAGTTGAGTGAAGTTTTGGTAAATTAACAGTTCTTAATATCTACCGTAAAATATTTTTCTATTATTCTGATTTCAAGTAACATTTCATATTCAGAATAATTTTATTCAATTAATTCTTAATAACATCATTAAGAATAATTTTTAAAACAATTTTTAGTGTGGTAATTCGGGTACAATATTAAGTTGTGACTTTCTGTATAACTTTTCTTTATTTTTTCACTTGCATAAAACTTGATTTAACATTGAATTTATTTTAAGAATGTTATTTACAACTCCAAATAACGTAGATGAAAAAGTATCATATTCATATTTATGTATAGTTAATAACAAATGTGAACAAAGAATGAGAGCGTTTAGAGGCCGTATCGGTCTTGAATCGATGAAACGGCAGCACTTGCGAGCGAACTCAATCGTCCGGCCACTTTGTTCACTCCTTGTCGCACGCTTTCGCGCACGTCTTCAAGATCCATGCCACCTTTGCTTCCTCCCAGGTTTAAGGAAAGCGGATAAGTGGGAGACATGGGTTGGCTAGTACCAAAGAAGTCTGCTGATGAAATGCTTGACGAGCCTTCAAAGCGACTCAAGTTGTTTTTACGTTCCCACTAGACAAAAATACAAAGTTATTATTCCCTTACCGTTTGGTGTTAAGGAATGTGCAAATTATGGTCTATTTAATTTCACTCTAAATTGTCAATCTATGATATATATTTCTATGTTTCTGATGGAATCTTTGTAATGTTGACCACATGTTTTAAATAAAACTGTTTGTACAAAAATTATTTTAATAACATCTTTAATTTGCTTGGTTATTTTCTAAGATTATTTAATTTTATTATTGGTTACTAATTTTATACTTTAATTTAATAATATTTTCTTCTTAATTTTTATATGATATTTTAAGAAAATAAACTCTTACAAAATTTAAATAAGAAATCTGATTATTTTATAAATCATTAAGTAACATTGTTTTAATTTCACCTAATACATTTGCTTTAACTTACATTGTCATCATTAGCACTATCTTTAAAAAACTGGTCAGAGCTTATTGCTTTAGCACTCCCAAACTTTTTCTGAGCTTCGCCAGAAAAAGACATTTTTGGATCAATTTTCGAATTGCTCTGACGTGGAGCTGACCGTATTGGTAATGTATCAGGTTCTTCTAGGATAATCACATCTTCATTAATTCGAGATTTACTATTTGAAGAGCCTGATGCAACAGAAGTTGGACAACTACAATAATCATCATAACTCAAGAAATCAAAATCAACATCACGTGCCTTTGGTTCAACAGCAGTTATTAACTTTGATGATTCTTGAGTGATCGCCTGCATATCGTTTAAAGCAGAATGACTTGCGGCACTGCAACGATATATATTATAATTTTAATGAAATTATTTCATAATAAATCCTTAAAAAACAGAAACATGTTTGATTTATTAAATTAATTTGTAGTATTAAAAAATTTAGAATATATTGGTTACAAATTTAGAAACTTTTAACAAATAAAGTAATTGAAACACTTAATAATAGAATTTCACAAAATTGAAATTAGTTAATTTGGAAATAACTAACACTTTAAATTGATATATTTTAATTAATCAATAATTATAGATTATAGATTCTATAGATTATAGAAACATAATATTAAGCAAACACAAAGTTATCATTTGAGACAAATTATAGATATGATAAATAAACATATTTTTAAATAGTTAATTTATGAATCATTCATTATAACATTATATAAATAACTAACAAATTTTACCTTCTGGTATTGAAGCCCATTCCTAATCGTTCAGCTTGACTGGCCTTTGATGGTTCCAAATGTCGAGTTCTCTCTTCTACTTTCTTAGCTTGCAGTGTTAAATTTTGCTCATAACGATAAGCTAAACGTTTTTCAATTTCATCTTGTTCTTCTTTTGATTTTTCAGTGATTTCCGCTTTTTGTAAGTCACGTTCCGCCTCAACAATACTTTTTTCCAATTCATCAAAATTAGTTTTGACTCGCTGAGCACCAAGTCCTGATTTCTTTCCTAACTAACATATTTTATAAAAATAATGTAGTTTAATTATCATTAACTTTATAAGAATTACTATTTATTTAAATATATGCATTAATACATTAAATACTTTATTGACATTCATTTATTAAAACAATTAAATGATTATCACATTAATTTAATAGGGATTTGAATTAATTAAAATCAATATACTATAACATTCACCAACAAAATGTACATATTTATGTATATGTATTTATTTTTAAAATAAAATATAACCAGATATTTTATTTTAATATGTTTTTATCTAATAATCAATGATTTTAAAAATATAAATACGTATAATTCAAGTATGAATAAAATTTCATTATTTATTTAAATAATTCTAATAAACTGAAAAAAATATGTAAATATACTAATTTAATATAATTAATATTAACAAATAAAATTTATCTTCATTTATCTTGATTATTATATACAGATTTCATCAACTTACTCCTTTTTTTGGTTGTATTTTACGTCCACCAATTGTAGACTTACGTTCTGTTGATTGAATCGAAGTAGAATCAAGAAGTTTAACATTTGGACCTGTAGAACTAATACTTGTATTTGGGTTTACTTTTACTAAATTGGTTGCTGGATTTTGAGCAAGTTCCATGCTTGTGGTTATAGTTGGTATTGTAGTTTCAGTAGGCACAGTGGTGTTTGAAGGGTTCATATCAAAATTTTCATGCGCTTCAAAGAAATCAACTTCTTTTAACTTTTCATTAAGTTCACCTTCCGTTGATTCAACTATGTGTAACTAAATAAAATATTGTATTAAAATTTGTTATTTAATTAAAACCTGGTGACTGAAATCACACATTGATATTATATGATTATTTGTAAAATACAATTTAGAATATACATTATCATTTTTAAATAATAAATATTATATATATATTATATACCTTTGATATATGAATCGTCACTGTTTAGGTATCTTCAAACAAACTAAAATCTGTGACGATTCACAAATCATGGAAAATTCACTTATCATAATTTATACATTTTTTAAAATTAAAATTTCTGTAAATTAAACTATTATAATTGAGTATGTATTCAATTAATTTGAAAATTTTTTTTGTATATTTTAATTTAGCTTTAAAATTACTATATGGATGTACTAAGATCAAATATAAAAAATTACTTAGTAATTTTAATTTTAACATAGTTAAATAATCCTATATAAATTATTTTATGTGTTTTCAGTTACTAGGAATTATACAAAAGCAAAACAATTATCATAATAATTTCTAGTGTTAATTGCAATTTACTTTTATGTGTTATTAATAATGCAAATGAATATTTTGTGCCAAACTTAAAATAAACAGAAATTTTCAATATGAGCTTTTGATTATTACATAAATAATTTGATTATTTATTATTTTTTTTCTAAATAAATATGTATTTAAAATGAAATTAAAAAATGGATAACAACATTTTGGACAAGCAAACAGATAGCTCACCGAAGTTTTCTTTTGAGTAGAAGGAAGTATTAAAACCTATAATTATTTCATTAACATAAGTACTTTTTTGGAAAAAATATTTAAACTTTAAGACGTTTCTAAGTTTGAATAAAGTAAAACAAATATTTCTACAATCATATGGATAAATTATGTATTTACCTTCTTTCCATATTGTTTCATTGCTTGTGTTGACATTTGTAATAATTTTTCTCTATATTGCACAGCAGCTCGTGAACTATATTTTTGATGTGCATCAGTAGTTGAGCTGATATTATGTTGTGCGAAAAATTTTCTCTACAACATAACAAATAATCATTTATTTATAAATAATTTTGCTTCTACTATATTATACATTTTTTTAAAGTTTTTTAATAAAATAATAATTTAACCAACTATGTATTATTATTAATATTTAAAATCAATAATTAAATTAGTTAAATTAAAAATAATAGTTTAATTTAAATTTTGTTAAACTAAGTTTTACTTTTAATTACTATGAAAACTGTTCAATAAATTATAAAGTGACATTTTGGTAATAGTAAAGTAAATTTAACAGTAAATGTATATAAATTGCATTTAAAATTTTAAATTTTAATTATATTTGTATAAACAATATTGTCATCTTGCTACAATAGCATATAATATTATTAAATTCTAAAAATATACATACAATTAATTTTTTATTATATATAATTTCGATTGAAAAGTATAAAAAACATTATATCATACAGCATTTGCATTGCCTCCCAATTGCATATTTCTAAGTTGTAGCCATGTCCAATTGGTATCAAGTTGAGTAGATCGGACAAATGTGAGATGGACACCTAAATTTCGGTGTACAGCTGAACAATCAATGCATAGAAATATGCCATAGGTAACACTAGACCAGGCTGGATTTTTTGCATTGCAATCAAAGCATGTCTGAAATGTAAATTAAAATAATGTTGTCCCATTAGGGTAATTACTCATTTTCTAAATCTAAAAATATAAAAAATAACAAATTTCCACTTAAAACCTTTATAATTAATGATAATAAATTATAAATTTAAATAAAATCAACGACGTAATTTACTTAAATATTGTACTAATTGCAGGATGGAATAATTATATTATTATAAGGCGTTACAATAAATTATTTAGCAATTATTAACATTTTAAGATTAAACTTTATTGTAACAACATTTTATTAACCTTATTTGACGGAATAGATCGCAATTTCTTGAACACTTCCTCGATTTCAATTTTGCTAGGCCCTTGATCAGCCATTTTTGACATGTTGTCAATCGAGGTTTGTCGTGTCGACACAGGACACAGTACTTAGTTCATTTTAATGAGCGTTCGTAAATGTTTCAATATGTAAAATTATTACTAAAAAAAGGCACATATATTAATATTTATGTTATCATAAAACAGTTATATACATGAGGAGATAGATATATTTCTTTATTTTAGGAATTATAATACTTAAAAAATATACAATGTTAAATTATATTGATAATTTCTAATGCTTTATCTTTTGTTATTTGTATATAAGAGAGAGATGATCAATAAGGAAAAATATTATGTTTATACTGAAATCCCTGAAATAGAGACTTCTGTAACTATGTTAATCAATTACTGAAAAATGAAACCGACGTGAGCAATAAATCTACAGCATTAGGGATTTTTCGTGTGTATGACTTTTAGTCATTAAGGTGAAATAGAAACCGATTAATGTCAAATTAAGAAATTTTAAGAAAAAACGGTTATAACATAATTATATACCATAATAATGATTTCAGCCGACTTTATCACTCCAGAAGAATAATATGTGTAAGTAAAATTATTCTTTTACAGATTATTATGGAGGCTTATTCACAAAATCGGCTTGCAATAGCGTTCCAAAATATTGGCTTGTATTTGAAAGCTGAAAGTAGAATTGGCAACGTTGTACATAGTGTCAATACTGTTAAAACAGTATTACTATGTTAATAAATCAACAGTAAATCAATAATAATTTTTTTATTTCTAAATTTAATCATTATTTAAATT